>JBAMMX010000003.1:5475030-5677530 GCA_037126225.1 Dillenia turbinata | reverse complement strand
GAAGTTGAACGACACAAGTGTGCAAGTGATATGGTAAGAGCTTATAATGTCTGCCCGCCCTTTAGGCTCCATTTCTTTCTTGTAAAATGACTTTTAGAAAAATATCATTCTCATTTTCTTGTCTGGCATTTGGAAAATGATTTTGTGAACGTAAAATGTATCCAGTTATTATCAACAACAAAGCCAATTTGGAGCTCATTTTCTTTCTGCTCAAAGAGCTGATTAAAACTCGTTGATCAAATGAATTAGTTTTTGTCACATTTTGTTTCGTATAACCCATGCTTGAATTTTTGCTCATAGGTTTTCTAACATGGTGGAGTTGGACCATTGCATTCTGATGTTACTCTTGCTGGTGTTGCAAAGGCATTTGGGGTTTGCCTGGTGCGTCTGTGTAGGAGAATAATATTCCCCTCTTTTACATTAAGAATTGTTGCATTAGTTGCATCCAAAGATCAATATTTTTTATGACAGCTACTGTGGGTGTGGACATGAGATGACATGACATGCATGCTAATGTAGTAAACCATTCAAAGTAAGAAATGAAGATCATAGGGGCACATGTTGACAAAGAGCTCCTCTTCCACATTACTAAAATTTTCTTGAGCTTCTGAAGATCCCAAATCTTAATCTCTGAAATGGATCAATAATCTCCTTACCTTTAGAAGTACTTTGGGAGGCAAAGTTACACTTTCTATTGCCTTCAAAAATTTGGCCAACACTTTTAGTACAAGTTGATAAGTATTTCTCACCAAGTTTATTGATCTGAAGTCTACCTTCATGAATGCTGCAATGAATGACAGTTTAAATTTTCATCTTGTTCTAAATTCCAACATATAAAAATAGGCAAAAATAATTCATCCTTACTATGATGCTTATTTTCTGAAATACTAAGAGGTGCGAATCTTGGCGCAACGTTTAAGTTATTCCTTGTGATCTTGAGATCACAGGTTCGAGGTGTGGAAACAGCCTCTTTGCAAAAAAATGCGAAGGAAAGGCTGCGTACATATACGCCTACCCTCCCTTTACCCCCGCAAGTCGGGGAGCACTTTGTGCATTGGGGTGTACTTTTTACTAATTTTGTCAGCTTTAATGAGTTTATTTCTTAAACCGTGTCCTGGAATTTTGAATCTAGGCTCCTGATGAAGAATTTGAAGAACATCTGCGACATCTCATTGGTGACCATTGCACCGGGGACAGGAAGGAGGTAGTGTGTTCTCAAAAGTTTGGTTTACTTGAATTTCTTAGGGTTAGCCGTAGAGAGCTACATACATTCACATATACTGATGGTGTAATATGCCTCGTTAAATGTAATTTGAGAAGTAGATCCCACTATTGGATGGCATGCAGATGATGCTGTAGTGAAAATGGACATTTTAGTGAGTGAGAAAGTGTATTATCAATTGCTGGTACACGTTTATTATGCCCTTCATAGTTTATTATCCAGAAAAATGTTTAGGAGTTTTCATCATCTTCTTTGAGCTTCTCATGATTTACTCCAGTGTCATTTAGCACAAGTTTGTTTTACTCTTGTTGTCAAGGTGCTCTTTTAGCTCTTTTCATCAGTCACTTGATTTTGTTTTAACTAGTTTTGGTCACTTGACCCTTCTACTGGATGAGTGGATGGACTTTAGCCTGGTGCTGATGTGGTCCATGTTGTGGCAAGAATTTAAAGTTAAAAATCTGTGATGGAATTGGGTGCTACTTATGCTTTGGAAATTGGATCCCTATGCTAGTTTCATACATGATTTAGTGTATCTTTATGTTTTGAATCATATTTATGCCTCTATTTTGCTGCATGAGACTAGTCTAACTCTTTGCCATATCTCATTCAGATGGCTCACTTGCCTGAGGGGATTACTGAATTATTGCATCATGACAAGTTGAGAGTGCCTCTGGTATGTGTTTGGTGAATGTTATTACTGATTATGTGCAACAGCTGATAGAACCTGAATTTCCATGTCAAAGAACGAAATGACAAGAGATCTAATTACTCTGCAGTTATTCATTTAAATTGCTCTTCATGTTATTTGATGTGCATTCTTCCTTTTCTCTGGTGAGGCTAAGCAGATGCTTCTACTGGCACCATCAATTGAGAATATATATAACTTCTTGCAGTCAAAGGAAGCAATTTTTGTTGATAAAGATTTTATTCTTGTGATATATGTTAGATTTCACGCATGGAGATGCAGATGCCTGTTTGTTGCCAAGTTCATATAGCAAACAGTAAAACTTAATTTCTCAAATGTTCTTCTGGTTTTCAGGGGGCCAGACTAGAATTGTATAACTAGTGAACAATCAGAATTATTAATGTAGAATTGTGAATGTACTTATCCTTGTGTATGATTTATTGATGAGATTTTGGGTCCCGACTGGTATTTAAATTAGTTTTTACGGAATCCTTACAATATGATCTGTTCTCTCATCATGTAGAACCGTTGAGAGTGCATATGTACATGTCATACGTGTGTATACATTTTCATATGCATATTGAACTGAGAAATATCCAATTTTTCTGATTTCAGATAAAATGCCAAAATGTAATTGTCCTCGCCGCAACAAATGTTACTGAGCTTGACAAGGAATGGGACTGTCTGATTGAGTTAACAAGATCGAATGGCTTACTTGGGTCAGTGGAACCATTTGTGGCAAAGCATTTGGCCACAAAACTTTCAGATGTATGCCCTACTTGTCATTTAATGCATTCAACTGCAATTCCCCCCCGCCCCAATCTTTACTTGCCTTACCAACTTAGAATCGCAACATGAGATGAAGTTGTGAACCTAAGATGTCGGAGATGCACCATGATTTTCCTGGTGCAATGGATCAAAATATTATTTGAGCTATTTTAAGCTGCTTATATATTTATAGAATTCATGTAACATCTTTGACTGCTTGTGGCATCACATTAAATTCATTTGTTTCATAATGCAGGTCGAAACTGCTCAACCTCTCTCAAAACTTTGTTTTGAATTCCCAGATATTTACGTTGGTAAAAATTTCTAAAATCAATGAAGCTTGTTAATATTACTCGTTTACTAGTGGCTCCTTTCTCATCCTTCCTCTTCTGATTGTGATTTGAAGGGTGTCATCGTAAATCCAGATATGGACCTCTCATAATTACTTTAAAGGACAAGGTATGATTACACATCACTCTTTTCTTTAAGCATGTAGTATGGTATTTGATAGTGAATTTTGAGTTACTTAGATGTTTTTCAAATTTTGCCAAAATTTTCACAGGAATATCCTAGAGTTGAATTAGCTGCAGAAGCACTTTGCAGCAGGTTCAAGCCGGGGGCGTTTTCAGAGTTAAACCGAGTTTCCCCCTGAAGTTTTCTCTGCCGAGCAGTCAATAGTCACTGGGAGCTCTAAGTTTTGGTGGAGCCACACTGATGCAGATCATGAGATGGAGGTCAGTTGGATTTCCATCAAGAGAAGATCAATTTCAGAAGGAACAAATGAAGGGGGTTGGGGGCAGGCAGTATAGGACCAAGACAGAAAAATAAAATAAAAATAAAAAGAGAAGAGGAAAAATTAGGGGAAGCTGTGGAGGGTCTAGGGCAGAGTCTTCAAGTGAAAGGCTTAGTCCTAAACTTCGTAATTGCATTTGGAAAAAACAAAAATGCAATCAGTTTTAACAGCTATATTGGATTGGATGATTCAAAGCATTTAAATTGAAAATCTACTTGCATTGCACACACACATGATGGTAAGATAAATATTTTTTTTTTCAAAAATATATTTAAAATTGGGGAACCGAGTCATATTGATATTAAATGCACTTTACAAATGATTAATTTGGACTTGCGAGTTAAAATAGAGTGCTTATTGAAGGATACGTTGGATTATGCTGAACAAAATTGTGTTAAGCTTTGTGGGATTCCCACTACTCCAGAATACAGTGTGGTTTAATACTTGTTATTCTTAATCACCAAATCATGCTGCACAAAATTAATGGGCAGTTCAAATAATCTTTCTATTTGGGGTAAACGAATAACAATTTAGAGAAAAATTTTATACCCATAATTTTTTTTCCTTGTATGGTTGAATAAGCAGAAATTTTGATAATTTTTTGTAATAATTTTCATATAATTTTCATTTGTAGAGAGAGAGAGAGAGAGAGAGAGAGAGAGTGCGTAGCCTGAAATGGAGATAAAAAAATATAAAACGTGACATCTTTTTGTATGTGTATTTACTTTCTCCTTAAACAATTTACCTGACATCACGACTAAAGAGATAAGCAATTGTTTAAATAGACTTAAAATAAAGCTGAAATTTAATTTTAGATGAGTAATATTTTACTTTTTTTTTTCCTCCTCTCTGAGACGAACCGAGAGAAATAGAGCAAGCAGCAGCACAGACCCAAAAAGCAATGGAGAGCGCAGTGGCTTCTTCAAATGGCAAAGAAGAGAGCAGAAAACGAGGTTTGGAGGGCACCGGTTTATCTCTTCCAATTGATAAACATGGGAATCTCAGAAGTGCTTCAAGCGACGATGATTTCAGAGATATCCTTCAACGCATCAAAACTTCTAAAACCCCCGCAAGTAATAAGAACATGCTCTTCTTTTTTTGCCTCCGACTTTTATTTTATTTTAATTTTTTTGGGGTTCAATTATTGTTTTTAGTTTGTTAATTCTAGTGGATTTTGATCGATGGGTATCGAGTGTTTTTGTGTTTTGATTAAAAAGTTTTTTTTTTGTGGTTACTTATTTGAGATTTGGGTGTCTGTGGTTGTAGACCGTGATCAATTATTATGCATTTTGGTATGTTCATTTGATATTTCCTTCAAATTCTTTTCTCGTTTTTTCCCATCTGTTTTCATCTTCTTGTTCACAAAAAAAAAAAAAAAAAAAAAAGGTTTGGCAAAGGTCGGCATACATGAGTATGTATGTACTCGTTTGAGTACTAATCTGTTGAAGGAGTTCATATACACAGACATAGGGGTCGTGATTCATGAATACAAGATGTTTGTTGAGGACGTTCTCTTACTAATTACATACTAGGTTTCCTAGTATGGAATTTGATAACCTGTGAAATAGAATATCTACCTATTTTATGAATATAACATGTTGGTATTAGATGTAAAGTAACTAGCTGCAACATCGATTTAACGGTGTCCGTATTAATACACTATTCATAATATATATATAATATTTCTCTATTTATATATAGAGAGAAAATTTTATTTATAATGATTTTTGATTTTGGGGTCTTTAAATCGAAATTTTTGATATATTTAAAGTATCGATTTGAAGCATACCGCATTTTGTTAAAATCGGAATCCTGAAAAAAATAAAGAGGCGTGTGTATATATAAATATATATAATTAATTATTAAATTATAAAAAAAAAAAAAGAGATAGAGAGCAGACAAGGAAGTGCTGCGTTTCGGCCGAAACGCAGCGCTCCCCCACCCCCAAATTCGATTAGGGCTAAAGCCCTAATCTCTTCATTTCTTTCGCTCTCTTCATCTCTCTCGCACTCTCCGCCGCGCTCTCACTCTCCACCGTGAACAGCCCCTTTTCTTCCGCCACTCTCCGCCGTGACTCGCCACCACCGACAACCACCATCACTCTCTCTCATCTCTGTTTCTCTATCTCCCTCTGTTATTCTCTTTCCCTCTCTATTTCGCTCTCTCTCGCTCTCTCGCTTTCTCTCTCTCTCTCTCTGTCCCTCCGCCGCGTCTCTCCCACAGCGGCGCCTCCCTCAGCCACCGCCTAGCCACATCTCATTCTCTCTCTTTCCCTTCCTCTCTCTCTCTCGCGCGCGAAGAACAGAGCTCTCTCACTCTGTACCTCGCATGCTCGCGCGCGACTACAGCGTTCTGTTTCTCCCTTATTCGTTCGCTCTGCTCTCTCTGCCGCTGCAACACCTTTCTGCGACCTTCGCAGAGCCCTAAGCCGACAGGAGCAGCAGATTTAGGAAACCCTAGGCCGAGACTGCATTCCCTCTCTGCGCAGGTAACTGATTCCTAATCCTAGCTTAGGGTGTTGACTTTCCTAAGTAATTAGGCCTAATTGATAAATCTTGTTTCGGTTAAGGAAGCACCGCAGATTCTGGAGTGGATTGAGGAGGCATTCGGACGAAAGTCGTGAACCGAGAAAACCCTAGGTGAGTGATTTCTGGTTCATTCAATTTTGTTGACTGAATTTAGAGTAAATTTAGGATAAGAAGTATTGTATATGTTTAGGATATATGTTAGATTCGATTAGAACGCATTGTCTGACATTATATGTGATTATTTAGGTTAATAATAGAAATTTTATATGAATTGGGCTGTTCCGGATGATAGAATTATATTAAGTTGATTAGAACAGTTTCTCTCAGAGTTTCATTTGATGCATGGAAATAGTCAGAATTTGGGATTTGAGTTTAATGATTGATGCAGTCTTTTTCATTATAAATCTAAATACGATCTCCGTATTATGAAAATAGTCTTCCATGCTTTGAAAATGACTTATGATTTGACATAATTGGATGAGAATCGAAAAGTGTATGATTTTTTAAAGATTTTCTATATTATAGAAAATTAATTCTTTTAGACTTGCTTCCGACTTTGAGGGATTTTTAGGATTGAATTTGACTTGACTTTGATTTTGTTAATTATTTATAAATGGAATGAAATTGATGACATTAGAATGTACACAAAGATTGAAGAATTTGGATTTGTATAAAATTAGGAAATATGAATAAATCCTAAAAATGTTTGGAAATTGATGATATAATTGTGATCTTGTCTTAGGAAAAATCGATTGAGGATCGAGTAAGACTTCATTGCACTGAATTGTAGTGCTAAAGTGGTGCTATATATGTGTTTGTTGGTTGAGATGAAGATGAAAGATGTGCAGAATGTTAGTGTGAGAATAATGTATAAATATATATGCCTATTGATTGAAATGGAAACGAAGCAAGGATATGTGTGTGTGCATGTATGGATAATATATGTATGTTAGGCTAATATGATAAGATGTGTATTAGTTTGGTGAATAACCTAAAATGTAAGAAATGCACATGAGTATGTGTATGTGCAAGGATTGTTGAATGTGGAATATTATGAAGGAGTGGTGAATTTAATTTGGTGTGTTGCATGTCGAATTTTAAAGGTTGAATGTTACAACAAGTGCAATGCAAATGTGGACTGTCTTGGGGTATACAAAGAGATAGGGTGTGAAAGTGATGGTTTTGGGTGATTTAGAGTGGCATTGTTTTGTTAGGAAGGTATGGGAAACCTTAGAGCTTTTGGGTTGAATTGTGTGCCTTTGGAAATGAGGAATTGAAATTTACATTTGGTGATGAAAATGGGACAGCACATGTGCACCTTTGAAGCCTAGCTATGAGGCCCTAAGTCTTGATCCTAGACATAGGATTAATTTAAAAGTATAAATTTAACATAGTGGCTTTTGAAATGTGTGGCACAAATCTTATATATACATATTGTGTTTTGTCATTGTAGTGACACTTGTTGATCGAACGAGGGGGGCACGTTGCTTATATAGTGTGGTACATTTTGGAGAGTGAACATTTTTTTTTTTCCTAATGTTCACATATTGATATTAAATGCACTTTACAAATGATTAATTTGGACTTGCGAGTTAAAATAGAATGCTTATTGAAGGATACGTTGGATTATGCTGAACAAAATTGTGTTAAGCTTTGTGGGATTCCCACTACTCCAGAATACAGTGTGGTTTAGTACTTGTTATTCTTCATCACAAAATCATGCTGCACAAAATTAATGGGCAGTTCAAATAATCTTTCTATGCGGGGTAAAAGATTAACAATTTAGAGAAAAATTTTATACCCAATTTTTTTTTTCCTTGTATGGTTGAATAAGCAGAAATTTTGATAATTTTTTGTAATAATTTTCATATAATTTTCACTTGTAGAGAGAGAGAGAGAGTTGCCTGAAATGGAGATAATTTATTTATTTATTTATTTATTTTTGTGGTAGAAAAAAGATAGGGCCAAAAACCCACAGAACAAAAATATAAAACATGAGATGTGTTTTTGTGTGTGTGTGTGTGTGTATTTACTTTCTCCCTAGTAAAGTAACAATTTACCTGACATCACAACAAAAGAGAAACAATTTGTTAAATAGACTTAAAATAAGGCTGAAATTTAATTTTAGAAGAGTAATATTTTACTCTTTTTTTTTTCCTCCTATCCTGGCAAGAGTATTATAGATAGCGCTTTTCTCCTCCTAAAAGAGAATCAAAATTCATGCAGTTGGATTAAAAAAAAATTATACAATTAATTTTAATTAGCTTAACATTTGTGTGAGAAAATATAAACTTTTAATAAAGAGATTTATTCGGAATTTGAATTGATTAGATTTTTTTTAATTTTAAATGTATCCATATGATCATAGGACAGTGAAAAAAATTATAAAAATGCTATGTCTCATAACCTTTTCTTTGATGGGTCAAAATATTCAGCTATTGTTACATAAAATTACTTTTTCTACAATTTCCATCAAATGAATTGAGAAAATTATGTTCTCGTGAAAAATCAAACTGGTGACATGCGACATGTTTAGTTATCCATGATCCGCCCAGGAGCATTTGGATTTTTCTCACCTTTAGTAAAACAAAATCAAAGAAATGTAACCACAATAAAAATAAAAATAAAAATAAAGAAAAGAAAAGAAAATTGAAAACGAACGACCACAGTGGGAGTCGAACCCATAACCTTTTGATACGAAGTCAAACGCGCTAATCCACTGCGCTATGCGGTCTTGATTGCGCAAGATTGGCTCAACTTTCTTCTCTCACCTAAAGTAGTTGTATGTCTCTCTTAGACAAATCGAGAGAAATAGAGCAAGCAGCAGCACAGACCCAAAAAGCAATGGAGAGCGCAGTGGCTTCTTCAAATGGCAAAGAGGAGAGCAGAAAACGAGGTTTGGAGGGCACCGGTTTATCTCTTCCAATTGATAAACATGGGAATCTCAGAAGTGTTTCAAGCGACGATGATTTCAGAGATATCCTTCAACGCATCAAAACTTCTAAAAACCCCGTAAGTAATAAGAACATGCTCTTCTTTTTTCGCCTCCGACTTTTATTTTATTTTAATTTTTTTGGGGTTCAATTATTGTTTGTAGTTTGTTAATTCTGGTGGATTTTTATCGATGGGTATCGAGTGTTTTTGTGTTTTGATTAAAAGGTTTTTTTTTTTTTTTTTTTTGTGGTGACTTATTTGAGATTTGGGTGTCTGTGGTTGCAGACCGTGATCAATTATGGTGCATCCTGGTATGTTCATTTGATATTTCCTTAAAATTCTTTTCTCGTCTTTTCCCATCTGTTTTCATCTTCTTGTTCACAAAAATAAAAAATGGGTTTGGCAAAGGTCGGCATACATGAGTATGTATGTACTCGTTTGAGTACTAATCTGTTGAAGGAGTTCATATACACAGACATAGGGGTCGTGATTCATGAATACAAGGTGTTTGATGAGGACGTTCTCTTACTAATTACATACTAGGTTTCCTAATATGAAATTTGGTAACCTGTGAAATAGAATATCTTCCTATCATATGAATGTAACATGTTGGTATTGGACGTAAAGTAACTAGCACCAAACTACATTTAAGATCAAAAAGCCAAATTGAAAATAGGCATTGAAAGTAATCGGAGCAAGCGGAATTTTATAATTTTTAGACGTCAAACTATTGGCTTTTTTTCTTCTTTGAGATAAAGTTGTATTTTATGCTTCTCTTTTGGTTCATGATTCAGGGGGTCTATAAAGATCAAGGTCTTGAGGAGTTAAAGCGAGATTGGAGACCAGTCTTTTACTAGTTTATGCATTGCTATTTTTTCACTCATTGTTGCGGATCTGTCATCTTTTTTTTTTTTTTTTTTTTTAAATTCTTGATTGCATCTAGTACAATATTTTTCTTTCTTTTTTTTTTTCTGTCAAAAAAAAAAAATTATCACCAATGTGAAAATTCATACCATCACCTTGTATCTTTCAATACCATCAAGAGAATAATTCAATTGGAAGATGATGGCCGCTAGATTTTTCTTAGAATTATTTGTAGAATTAAGTTGTAGAACTTTTATTTAGTAGCCACCAGTTTTCTCATGATTGATTCAGATTTGCAGTGTACATAGAAAGTGGGTTAATACTGGTCACAAAGTTGATTCATGCTATACTTCAATTTGATTCATTCTATACTTCTTAGCCATATGCACTCACAAGATAATTGGGTCTGATAGGCTATGATTGGGCTGCTTATATTTTTTGAAATGTTAGATTTTGTTTTAAATTATAAACCACTTAAGAGTTCAGTCTGTCGTATGGCTTGACTAAGGAAATCTCTTGCAGACAAGCCTTGCAAATTCACACGTTGTAGAGGCTTCATGCGTATCTCTACCTATGGATTTTATTTGTCAATGATGGCACAGCTGTACTCTAATGTCTCTTGCCCATTATTAAGAATCCTAAAATTATTTTCCTGGTAAATGGGAAGCGTGGTACTTAGTTTGGTTGTGTTGAAGTGAGTTGTTGCAAAAATCATTGCATTTTTGAATTTGTCATTGACTAGTTGATGATAAATCGTCTGTTTTGCGATGCTCAGGTGCCGAATCTGCAGCCAGATCCTTCCTGCATTTTGCAGGTTGAGTAACGAGTTCCCAAAACTCTCTTTCGTATATGCAGACATAGATGAATGCCCAGAAACAACGCAGCACATCCGCTACACGCCTACTTTTCAATTTTATCGTGATGGTGAAAGAGTTGATGAGATGTATGGTGCTGGTGAAGAGCGGCTACATGATCGTTTATGGCTGCATTCCTAGAATGAAATGTTGCTATCTGCAACAGGAAGCAGCTGAACCATAGAGTGTTTGAAGCTGGTGAAGGGAGCTACATGTACGTTTATTGTTTAAAGAAGAATCTGTCCTTGTTCAAATCAGTTGTAACTCTTCACTTTTCTTGTGGGTCAAATCTGTTTAGTTATTTGCTACTTAACATAAATTTAGAGACACTTCTACAATTTGCATGTGATTGATGAAAGCTCGAAATATATAAATCAAATAAATGTATCCAGAAAATTTAAACGGCTGGATAAATCAAACATCAATGGAATAAATAGAGAATTTAAGTAAAATCCCAGCAACCAAACATGATGGTTGTTTTGCAGAAACAATTACCAACTTAAAAGAAAAGAAGCAGAAAAAGAGAGAAAAAAAAGTTGCAAACAAAAAGAATATATGCTCCTAAATTGAGCCAGTTCCTGGACTAGAGCCTCTAAAACTTGTATCTCTCAATCCTTTGCTTCATAACTGTGCCCTAAACGTCAAACAAAAGCAATATAAGTGCTTTATTGTCCTTTATTATATGTATACGCAGACGAATACCGCAGCAAATGATGAGGAAAGCCAAAGAATTAAGCCTTGGGTTTTAGGGGTTTGACGACCTCCCAGGTGAAATCCGGGTCATCACGGCCAAAATGTCCATAAGCAGCAGTCTTCTGGAACCTGAAGTTGCCTCCTCTCTTCAGGTCAAGATTGATGGAAATCATCCCTGGCCTAAAGTCGAAGTTCTCCTTGATCAGAGCCAAGATATCCTTGTCAGGAATCTTTCCAGTCTTGTAAGTGTCAACAAACACAGACAATGGTTCAGGCACACCAATAGCATAAGAAACCTGCACAATGCAGCGGCGAGCAAGCCCCGAAGCCACAACACTCTTAGCTGCCTGCCTAGCAATATAGGCACCGCTCCTGTCCACCTTGGTGGGATCCTTTCCAGAGAAGGCACCGCCACCATGAGCACCCCACCCACCGTAGGTGTCAATGATGATCTTTCGGCCAGTGAGTCCTGCATCACCGTGTGGACCACCAATGACGAAGCGGCCTGATGGGTTTAGGTGGAAGATGGTCTTATCATCGAGATACTTGGCTGGGACAACGGGTTTAATCACATGCTCTTTGAGATCACGGGCAATCTGCTCATTGGTCACTGTCTCATCATGTTGAGTTGAGATCAGGACAGTGTGTACCCTCAAGGGGACCATGGCTCCATTGTCATTGCGATATTCAACTGTCACTTGGGTCTTGCCGTCAGGCCTCACCCATGGGCAAGTTCCATTCTTTCTCACCTCAGTGAGCTTAGCACCAATTTGTGTAGCAAGGACATGAGTAAGAGGCATGAACTCAGGGGTTTCATCAGTAGCATAGCCAAACATGTGTCCTTGATCACCAGCCCCAATCTCCTCGGGCTTCTTGGAGAGATGGCCGTGGACTCCCTGGGCAATATCAGGGCTCTGTTGCTCAATGTTGACAAGGACCTTGCAATTGTCAGCATCAAGGCCAACTTCAGCTGATGTGAAACCAATGCCTCTGCAGGTGTCACGAACTATTTTCTCATAGTTTACTTTAGCTTTCGTTGTGATCTCACCAAAGACCATGACCATGTTTGTTTTTGTACATGTTTCACAGGCAACCTTGCTTTCTGGATCTTGCTCTAGGCAGGCATCAAGGATGGCATCTGACACTTGGTCACAGAGCTTGTCGGGGTGGCCTTCATTGACAGATTCAGAAGTAAAGAGGAAGGTTTCCATCTGCAGATCAGATCAGTTATCCAGAAAACTTTAATTCTTCTGAATTAAACACAAAATAACATTTATAATTCAATAGCCCATGAGCTTTGCAGCAAAACATATATTTACTCTCTGGACAATTAACCTAACAACAGCAAATATGCAAATTATTGACATTTGACAATTTTTGGATAGATCAGAAAAACAGAAATATAGTTGCTCAAGTGCTCTCTAAGGAAACTAAGGTCAAAAGGAGTCGGGAGAGATTTGTATAAAAAGCAACACTAAACTATTGCTTCAAGGGAACAAGTTGGAACGGCCAATGACCAGATTAAGAAACATCGAGTTATAGATCATTTTTTACTCCACAACAAGAGTAAATGAAATTGAGAATGGAACAAGAACTACATTGGAGATAAGCCATCTCAAGGAACATGACAAGCGCAAAGGATTGTCTTTTCTCAGGCTGCATTATTTTGCTTTTTCAAAAAAAAAAATAAAAAAAAAATGAAACATTTCGTAAAACTTAAAAGATCTGATGCTTTTCCTTGATATGTTTTCACATTGGGGGAAAAAAATCATCAAATTAAACCAAAATCGACAAAAGATTCAAATGGTGTATTAAATGAGAGAAGCAATTTGATGCAAAATTGACCTCTCAACGTGATCCAGTTGCGTATCAGATATAGATCCAAACAGCAAACAGATACACATACATAACTAAGATCTTAATCATATACGCACCATCTTGCCATGTAAAGATTGTCGCAAATCTTGAGCAATCTTTGATGGTTTTTTTTTTTTTTTTCATTTCACATTCTTGAAAATGTCCTGAATTCTAATTCCAATGTTTATAAATACAAATATTCTATGTAAGGAATTTCAGTGATGCATAAAATCGAACAAGTTGAATGCAGTACTAAATCTAAGCAATTGAACCACCGTATTTATGAAATGCGCAGTAGAAAATGAAGAAACCACAAGCAAACAGATCTCTAATTCCACAACCTTGCGTTTTCAAATCAAAAAAATCAAGAAACAGAATTCAAAGATAAGAAATGCAGACGCAGATTCAGATCTAGAGACAGAAAGAGAGAGGTACCTTTGAATTAACCGGTGGATCTGAAACGAGAGGCGAGAGAGAGAGAGAGAGAGAGAGATCGATCTCCAAGTGATATGAAAAGGAATAGAAGGAATGCGGAAGATGGAACGCGAAAGGATATATATAGAGAGAGAGATGGGAGAGAGCAAGTCCTTTGACGCGCTCTCTCTCTCCTCTCTTTCTCTCTCTTCCGATCTACTCGGTGGGGGGTAGGGTATTCAGGGTGATGCTTCCGAATCAACGAACTCACGTGTGGGTCCCATTCAACAAACCCCGGGGGGGCCTCACCTACTCACATAGGGGGAGAGGGGAGTGTGCGCGTGCGTATGATGCTTCCGAATTCGGGAGTTTTAAAAAGATAAAAAAAAAAAAAAAAAAAAAGTTTAATTTAGAGACAAAAAAATGGAGAAAAAATTATATATATTTTTTATTTTATTTGAGAGTTTTATGAAAAAAAGATTTATTATGAATAAAAATTATTATTTTTAATTTTTAAAGGATATTTTTAAAATATAAAAATATTTTAACTCTAATATTTTTTTTTATTTCTTTCTAATTTTGGAAAGAAAAAATTTTAAATTAAAATTCTTTCAAATCTCACATTTTCTTTTATTTTTTCTAGTATTAAAAATCTCTCTCCTAATTTTTTCATCCAAATAAGGTTAAGAGGGAGAGAGAGAGAATAGTATGCATACTTTTCATGTATCCAATCAGTGTCTTTGTATGTATCACGGGGTAAGAGGGGTGTTGATGTACAGAGGACCTCAACTTCTTCCTTCTAATTATGTTTATTTTATTTATAATATTCTAATTAAAATAAAAACTTTTACGAATATTAAAAAATTTATATTAACTCTTTTGAATCGAATATAAGGGAAAATTTTATATTATTGGGATCCACTCCACTTACCCACCATATATTTAACACAACTTACTTAACAAAACTAGGACATACAATTGAAACTGAGAAAATTTTAAATGATTACGTGCAATCATTTAAATTTAAAATTTTGTTTTTATGTCCTATATATTTTTAAATAATTTTATTAAATATTTACAACAAAAAGCAATTTAAATTTTAAATGATTATGTGCAACCAAGGGCAACCTTGGTATATAAGAAGGTGGATAATTATTTTCACTAAATCAAAATAATTTTATTAAATTTTATAAGTTAAATAAATATTATTTATATTCAATTCATAATATTATTCATACTAAAATAATCAGTCGATCCATTAAGATCATCATTTTGTTTCGTAAAAATATTTTATCTTAATTGCCTTTGAGTTCCGGATCCACGAGTGTGCAACAGTTTTTGATTGGCTTTCTTATCCCCTACTATTTTTTTGGGGGTATATTAAGAAGGGTCGAACTTGAGTGAAGAAGAAGGGAAACAATGTCAGTCTAGCTATAGCCAGTTGGCTTCATCCCCCTACCATACCAACTCTTATGTCTCTCTTCTTTTACAATCCCCTAACTCCAATTTTCTTCGATTACCTCCATCCAGCGATCAGACACCAGCTGTTGACCAAAACCATAATTCATGTTTTGAATATAATACTTGCAATTCTTTTATATATATAGATATATTCAAACGGTTGCATCACATAGAGTTTTTATTGTTAAAAGTTTTTCGACCATCTCTTTGGATAATAGTCATTAGACGGTGTATCCAAGGTTTTTTATTATAATTTCAATTTTTCTTGATAACCATTTTTGTGAGTATTGTATTAATAGGTAGATGTAGAATAAATCCAATGATTGAAATGTAAATGCATGTCTGCCTGCGCTGGCTCCATATATTATAAGGTCAAAATTCCTCAAGTATTGCGCATTCTCTTCACTCACATTGACCAGAACAAGGACTACATAGCATAGCATAGCATAGCACAGCACAGGAACCAATTAGATCAAATCTGGAAGGGTCAACATAATACTTTTCTTTCAATAACTTTGTTACGTATTAATGCATTCCATCCAGTTGTCCTATCAGTTGAAACTCAGGCATAGCTTAAGACCAAGGGCGGCATGGACCAGAAACAGTGTCATGATTCCGCTTCCTACCTAGGATCCCATGAACGTTCCCAAGTCCAGGATTTCCCTGTGTGTGTAGTCAAAGATGGAGAAAACAGGGATAAGTTAAACAATTAAAATGTTGTACTCGTGCGCAATGAGGGATTTTCAGTCGGAGAAAAAAAACAAAGTTATCCGTGTCCACAATGAAACAAAGTTGACTCGTAACCTAAGAAGCATAGACACGAAGCATCGGACATAACGTGACACAAGTCGATAAGATTATAAAAATTTTACACGATTATAAACTACAAAAATGAATCCGTGTCCACTGTCCGACATAAAGCAAGTACAGAAAAACTTGTTGGAAGAAGGCAAGCTGCAATAATACAGATCTTATGCTATCAAGTGTTGAAATTAAGGAATATATGGCAGCAAGTAAACATTTATTTCCCTCTCAGGTAACTAGTTTGCATAACTAAATTCTATGCATAATATCCAAGTAATAAGCATGCAGCAATAACACAAATGTTGAGGATGTGAAAAAATGGACAAGTATCCAGATTGAAATAATTGATGGGTGCAGCAAAAAAGACACAGATCACAAATGCCGATGAGCCTGGTGCTACACAAGATCAGCAGTTGGAGCTCTTCGGTGTGTTAATTTAACTACAAAATGACATTGAATCAACCATCCCTTATTTCGTGAAGATCCAAGAGGGGAAGGCACGGGATGATAGCTAATTACCAAAAAAAAAAAATGTGGACGGACTTTTCAAAAGCTTCTTTCATTGCTATCTTCCTACTAAAGGAGCCTTTTTCTTTGGTGGCAACAATAGGCAAAATTTTGACTTCACATTACATTCTTACTATTATGTTTTTTTGGGATAACGAACTTTACATTATTGTTGAGGCAGAGAATCTACACATGTAAGTAATTTAAGAAGCAGGTGGAGTCAACAAGGTAAACTTTCCCACTGGGATTCGACGAGGAGGTTGTGAAAGATGGCTTAGTGCTGATATTTATATGTTAACATTCAATAGGTGAAGACTTCATAGGCATGGAGCACCATAAGGACAGCAGAGAAGTGTGTGCTATATGTTAGAGGTTTTCATAAACATCAAAACAACAGAACCAGTAGAGATTATGAGAAAGCAGGACCAAAATGAAACAATCAAAAGAAAATGGCAAGACACCAATTCCTCTAATATACTTCAAAATACACAAACGAAAGCTTCTCTCTAAGAATCAAGACCAAAGACCAGTCGCTGTCACCAGGTTTCTAACATGTAATAGCACTTCGTGGCAACAATAGCAATAATCAACCACTTCAAGCAACCATATTAGACCTCTAGGTGGGAAAGGAACGCGGTAGTTCCATATCTGAAAGTTGTGCCCTAATGTCCAGCAGCTAGACAAATACCAACTAAGGCATCAGCAAGTTCCCTAGGTCTATTTCTTCTCCACTCTAACGAGAGAGCCTGCGCTACATCGGATCTCGAGTGTAGTGACAAATTATCAAGGGATGTTAGGATGCGGACAAATAAAATAGACCATGAGGATAGGATTCGCTTAGCCACTTGGAATATAGGATCTCTAATTAGAAAGTTAGGAAAAATGAGTGAAATAATGAATAGAAAAAAAATTAAGATCATGTGTCTTCAAGAAACCAAATGGATGGGAGAGAAGGCTAGAGTAACAGAGGCTTATGGCCATAAACTTTGGTATACAGATAGAGATAGAACTAAAAATGGGATGAGAATAATTGTACATAAAGACCTATTAGAAGATGTAGTAGAGATAAGAAGGAAGGGAGATATGATACTTGTCAAGTTAGTAAATGGAGTAAACGTAATTAATATAGTTAGCGTGTACGCGCCCCAAATAGGTGTTGATGCAATTAGTAAGAAACGATTTTGGGATGATCTAGATAAATTTATACAAATCATACCAAGCAATGTGAAGTTATTTATTGGAGGAGATCAAAATGGACATGTGGAAGAGAAAAATGAGGGATTTGGAACCGTACATAGAAACTTTGGTTTTTGCGGTATGAATGAGCCGGGAAGTATAATTCTAGAGTTTACAGTAGCGTTTGATTTGACACTAGTAAACACATTCTTTAAAAAAAAAGAGTCACACTTAATTACTTATAGAAGTGGGGGCAAATGCTAGTCAAATAGATTTCTTTCTCAGGTGATAGAATGATTTGTAAGGATTGTAAGGTCATACTGAGGGAGAGTATAACAACTCAGTACAGGCTCTTAGTTTTAGATGTACGAGTGCCTAAACGACAAAAGCAATGTCCACCATATATGGAGCCAAGAATTAAGTGATGAAATCTAAAAGGAAAAAATATGACAATTTTTAGGGAGAAAGTAATTAGAGTAACAAATTGGTCTGTTAATGATAACTCAGAAATAATGTGAAATGATATATCTAATAATATTAAGAGTATATGTAAAGAGATTCTTGGAGTATCCAAGGGCGGGGCTCCAAGAGACAAAAAGTTATGGTGGTGGAATGAAGAAATAGAATTTGCAATCCGAATCAAAAAATAATACTATAGGAATCTTAAAAATTATAATAGTAGCAAGACCTATGAAAAATATAAAAAGATAAAAAAAGAAGTAAAAAAGACTATACATGAATCAAAGAATAAAGTGTATAATGAATTGTACAAAAGACTAAAGACTCAAGACGGGGAGAGAGAGATCTATAGAATTGCCAAACTAAGGGAGAGGAAGGAACAAGATTTAAATGAGAATAGATGTATTAAGAGTGAAACAAATAGTACACTTTTAAGAAACAAAGATGTAAGAAAGAGATGGAGGGAATATTTTAATAACTTATTTAATGTTGAAAGTACAGTAAATATAAATATAAAAAATATAAAGATATCTATAGAAGAGATTAATAGATATTTTAAACGTAAGATTCGTCCCCATGAGAATAAGGAGGCCATAAAGAGAATGGAAAATAACAAAGTCATAGGACCTGATGACCTCCCTATCGAGGTGTGAAAATGTTTGGGAGAATTCGGAATAACAATGTTAACGGCTCTTTTTAATAAAATTTGACAAATAAAGAAAATGCCTCACCCGTGGAGAGAGTATAATTGTCCCGCTATATAAGAATAAAGGGGACATACAAGATTGCTCCAATTACAAATGAATTAAATTCATGAGTCATACGATGAAGTTATGAGAGAGAATGATATAACATAGGTTGAGACGAAAGATAAGTGTGTTTCAGAATCAATTCGGATTTATGTCAGGACGATCCACCACTGAAACAATTCACTTGTTAAAACAGTTGATGAAGACATTTAAAACGCAAAATAGAGATCTACATATGGTATTTATTGATCTTGAGAAAGCATATGATATGGTCCCAAAAGACATGTTATGGTGGACGTTCATGAAAAAAGGGATCTCTTTAAAATATATTAACTTTATTAGGGATATGTTTGAAGGAGCTGCGACCAATATAAGGACTTGCGAGGGACTGAGTGATAGCTTTCCTATTAACATTGGGCTCCATCAAGGTTCGGCATTGAGTCCCTTACTATTTACAATAGTGATAGATGAAATCACAAAGAATATTTAAGATGAAATACCATGGTGTATACTCTTCGCAGATAATATAGTTTTGGTTGATGAAACTAGAAAGAGTATCTGTACTAAATTAGAGTTATGGAAGAACACGTTAGAATCTAAAGGATTTAGATTGAGTAGAGGTAAAACTGAGTATATGAGGTGTAAGTTTAGTGACAACCATCAGGATAATGAAAAAACGATTAGATTAGAAGGAAGAGAAGTCCCAAAGAGCGAGCGGTTTAGATATCTTGATTCCATCATCCAAAATGATGACAATATAGATAAGGATGTCAATAATAGAATTCAAGCGGGTTGGATGAAATAGAGAAAAACATTCGGAGTGTTCTGTGATCGCACGATGCTATTATATTTAAAAGGAAAATTCTATAGGACTGCGATAAGATCTGCTCTCTTATATGGTACGGAATGTTGGGCCACTAAACAGTAATAAGAGCAAAAAATAGCTGTAACTGAAATGAGAATGTTTAGGTGGATGTGTAGTAAAACTAGAAATGATATAATTAAAAACGACGAAACACGTAATAAACTGGGAATCAGTTTAATTGTAGATAAAATGCGAGAATACCGTCTGAGATGGTTTGGACATATGCAGTGAAGGCTTAAGAACATACCTGTTAGGAAAATAGAGAAATTAAATATAGGAGATTTAATAAAACGTAAAGGTAGGCCATTGAAATGTTGGATGCAATGTATTCGTAAAAATATGATAGTGATTGAATTAGTTGAAGAGATGGTCTTAGATAGGAATGAGTAGCGTAGGAGAATCTGCACAAACTAAATCATTTTTTTTACTTCATTATTTGTCTTTCATATGGCTGACCCCAAATTTTGGGATAAAAGCCCTAAATTGTTGTTGTTGTATAAAAGTAGCACAGAGGACGAATCTTCGCTCAACGGTCAAGTTGCTTCTTTGGTGACCTCGAGGTCGCGGGCTCGAGGAGTGGAAACAGTCTCTTTGCAAAAATGCAAAGGGAAGACTGCGTACATATATGCCCACTTTCCTCCTACCCCCGCACTAAGTCGGGGTGCACTTCGCACACCGAGTAAACCCTTTTATGAAAGTAGCACACATTGGATGGGATAGAGCTATATGTTGGAAACCAACACAAGTGACTAGATCACATGGATTATGGATCAACAGTAGAATCACAGTATATGAATAGTTACCTTCAAAAGAATACAGTTCTCCTTTCTCAATTAACTTTGCCACCTTTTCCGGTAAGGAAATGATTAAAGACTCTTCTGAGACATCAATCTCATCAGCAGAAGAGAGACTTGAAGAACTATTTGAACCACCGCAATGGATTGACAAAGGTATGTCGTCAGTCAGAGTTTACCGTTTCATCCTGACCTTTTAAAAGAGTCATAAAACAGTCAATCATAATGAAATGATCTTCCAACACAAAAATCAAACACAACTTTCAACAAAGAAAGTGTGATCTGTTGGTGCTTCCTCACAATTAGTAGGTCCAAGTTGTTTCTCAGTTGATACTTCCTCCATTTCAGATCTACCACTACTTGATTTTATTGCATTTATCAGAAGTTCTCGTATCAATTTGTAACCTCTCTGCCTCACAATGTTTGCAAAGGTCTCTCCTATAAAATTTGCAAGGAAAAAGCGAAGTCAAAACTTGACCAACTTAAGTTTTTTAACTTCTATGAAGGAGGGGGTGGGAGGAACAATCCCACTCATCCATTCTAGTTCCAGCAGCAACCACTTTCTCCTCCTAAAAAGCCTATACCATCCACGTTCAATTAGCATAAAAAGCATTAAATTTTCCACCATTGGCATGAAGAATTCATGGTTATGGGTAGAGTCGATTGTGCAGACTAGTAATGTGTTCTGAGGTTGTTTTAGTAGTAATGATTGAATAATATTAATATTGCTAGTGAATGATGGACTTGGCGCAATGGTGGAATCTTTCCATTGTATCCTGGAGGTTCGGGATTCAAATCAGTCTCCTTGCAAAAAGTAAGGGGAAGCCTTTCCCAGAATCCACAATGTGAAAGTTTCGACACTGGGTACACCCTTTAATATTAATATTGCTAGTGATGAAATACGAAAAATTTTGAGCATCTGATGTTGATTTGTTTCCACCATCCTGCATGTTCATCGTGATTAAGCAGTTTCCCTAAGAAGAAATAGACATGTGAAAGATATAGGTGGTGCTTTTTCACACATATACTATAAGCTGCCCCAAAAAATCAGCTACATTGTGCTCAATTATCCATACATCCCCCTTGAAGAAAAACACCCAAACTGTGGATTGAAATTTATACAAAAAAAAGGATTGAAAACCAAGTTTTAAGTTATTGCTATTCAACATGTTTGTACAAGGAAACACTACTACCATATTCCTCAGGTAGGTTGCAAAATAAAATTGGCTGATACACAAAAATTGGAATTTTGTAGACAGGATAAGTACTTTTCTGAGAAGCAGACCCACCACTTAGGCAGTGAAGGACCATAACAGAGTACAAGCTGAAAAAACAATAATTACTGTAGAGATGCCTGTCATTCGATGGCATGAGATATTAAACAGGAATTTAATTACTCATGATCAAAAAATAAGCCTTATATAGAGCCCAAAAAAAAATATGAAAACTCAAGCTACCGACTCTTTTTGTTCATCAAGAGAATGCAACCAGCTCCTATTAGATGGAATATAAAATTGTTCAATGTCTACCATGGTGATCCAATGTATAAAATTATAACATGTTCCTCTTGCCTGTCTGTTCGCTAAAAAACCTGCTCCTGAAACTAAGTCATTGCGTCACAAATAATAAACAACAATAACACGAGAGCTTATTCATTACTACACTATCCAGTGGAAAAATTCTCTATGTTACGCCATATTGAAAACATAGGACTTCATAGGTTGCCCGTATTGGTATCACAATAAAGAATTTTAGGCTACTTGTAACCCTCGTGACTCTCTCCAGAAGCAAAAGGTTCAACAAAAGAGGATAAAACAAGAGGTTTTACCACAATGTATGTACTTTTCCAATCTGTTGCTTGAGTGCCCTCCTTTGAAGCCGTATCTTTTGGCAGTTCCAATAAGAATTATGCTAATATAGAATAGAAAATTGCTAACAGTCAACGAAGCTCATCCTCAATCATGAAGGGAACTTTGGGACTCTTCCAAGTTCCAGCATGCCACCTATGTTATCTTGACACTTCACTTTGCCTAGCCATACCTATCCCCACCGGGCACAACATGATTCTGAATACACGTAGGGGTGTTGGAAACTTCATTTTAGTATAAATTTTGCCTAAATGAGGCAAGTACCAACATAAGACACGTACCTGAGCCTGTGTAACATAGCAAACCACATTGCATACTCAATGAAAATAATTGCTTGCATCAGTCTATATCAGTGACTTTCCCTTCATTTCCACCTCTTTCCCTGTCTAGTTATCCTAAGTCCAGTAATTACAATTTCATAGGTCCTGTTTGGGATTTTAATGGCTTCAGTTTTATCAATGCTAAAATTTAAATGGAAACCTATTGCTACAAATTATATACCCAATAACATCGATGAGTAGTAGCATTTTGGAAGAAAACCCATTTCTCCTAATACGAGATATGCCCACTTGGGACTCAATTATAGTTCAAGCATAATGAATTTCATTATTAATACTCACTGATGAAAATGAAACCATTTCACTAAATCGAACAACCAAATATGCCCCCAATTTTTTTCACACAACTTAGTTACAAAGCCATCCTACACACAAATTCCAGAATGCAGTACTAATCAGTAAAACCTAGAAACGATGCAATCGGAATAAAAATGTAATAAAATAAAATAAAGCAAAATTTAAAAGAAAACCTTCCATGATGCGAAAGCACATTCCTAGAAGGAACGTGACCATCTAGCAGATGCGACAAACTCGTGCAGATCATTGCAGAGCTCTTCATCACTCTTAACCACTTCCTTAGCCCTGAAAAATAAACGAACAAAAACTTCACCAAAAAAAAAAAAAAAAACCCCAAAAGTCGAGAGAGGGAGGGGGTGTAAAGACAATCGGATGGACGCGGATTTCATGATAGAAGAAACAGAGATTAGGGACTGACTTCTTGGTTGATGATTTTGATTCGCATAACAAGGTGGTTTCGACGGTTGCTGGTTTAGAGATAGAAATGAGAGCTCATATTGTGGGAGAGAGAAGATGGAGGGGGTAAGGGAAGCCATGAGAGAGAAATGACCGAATGAGGAGACTGAAAGAGAGTTGCAGCATTGACAGTTTTAAGTATTTTAGGTTGTTTGGGCGGGATGATTTAAAGCGAAAAAAAAAAATTTGGATAGAAACTTATGAAATTTTTTTGTTCGGGAGTTTTAGCACGAGAGAAAATAAAAAAAATAAGGGATTTTAATTTAAAATTTTTTCTTTTGGAGAGAAATGGAGAGAAAATAAAATTTTGGAGTTAAAATATTTTTACATTTTAAAAAAA
The DNA here is from genome assembly GCA_037126225.1 of Dillenia turbinata. Taxonomy (NCBI): domain Eukaryota; kingdom Viridiplantae; phylum Streptophyta; class Magnoliopsida; order Dilleniales; family Dilleniaceae; genus Dillenia; species Dillenia turbinata. The sequence goes on along the minus strand of JBAMMX010000003.1, from coordinate 5,653,804 downwards.
ACCTTTTAAAAGTTGAAAGTAAAAATTTTTATCCTAATAAATCTTATTTTTTTTCTTTTATTTTATAAAACTTTCAAATAAAACGAAGAGAAAATTATAATTTTTTTTCTTTTTTTTTTCTCCTAACTAATCTTTTCTTTTCTTTCTAAAACTCTTAAACATACTATTAGGGTTTTATTTTGCAGTCTCAGAAATGAAGAATGCGATTCTGTTCAAGATAATGAGAGCACTCGGGAGCCCGCAATTCCACTTCTCTTCAATTCTAATGCTCGTTGAAGAATATAAATCTCTCTCTCTACCTTCTTCGCTCAATGTTATGGAATTAAATGGATCACAGAAGTCGATATGAAAAATTCAAAAAAATAAATAATATCATCTTAATATCATAAATAAAATAAAATTATAATATATTAATAATTAAAAAAACCTATATTATCAAATCATACCCTAAATATATAATATTAATAAAATATAATTTATTTATTTAAATATTATATATCATTCAATATAAAATATCATATAAATATATTAAAATTTAATTTAAATAATAGAATTGATTACCTCAAAATTCAATTTAAATAATAAGAAAAGTTCAATATAAAAAAAAAAAAAAAAACCCATGGTGAAAAAAAAAAGAACCTAAAAAGGTGTGAGTGAGATAAAATAAAAGGGAAAAAGGAAAAATGAGAAGCCACGCACAAAAGATATTGTGGTCTAGTGGTTATAACAACTCATTGTGATTTTTAGGTTTGAGTTCATGCTTTAGCACTTTTTACACCAAAAAGAAAAGGAGAAAAAAATTGAGGTTAGCTAGTTCAATCCTATTTCGGTTAAATCTGGGTTTTGATCAAGTTTAACCTTTTCAAAATTTGGTTTTGTTAAGAAATTCACATCGGTTGTTGTTCTGGTTTCCAGTCAGACCGATCGGTTCGCTCCGAATTTCAAAACACTGATATAAAATGGAAGAAAAATGAGAAAAAAAGTAAAAATAGAGTGAAACGACTTTTTTAACTTATTTGGTTAGAAAAGAAATATGAAGGAAAAGTAAAAGCGAGATGTAATCTCAATCCCTTCCCCTTTAAGAAATTATTTATGTTTCAAAATTGACGGATTGGGAAGAAAATAAAATTTTTGGATAAATTTGTTCTTGTTTTTCTTTAATATTTACAAGATTATCCATTAATTTATTTCTATTTCAATTGTATTTAATATAAAATAATAAAATTTAATTTTTTCATTAATGATGGAGATTTTACCTTTTTTTATATTACTATTTCAATTTTATTTAATGTAAAGTAATAATAAAAATAATTTATAAAGAATAAAAAATATATATTAAATAGTTAGTTTTTAGAAAGAATTATATTTTTAGAAAATATTTTAAACTAGAAAAAAAAATTACGTGATGAGAAATATTAAAAATATTATTTTAGAAAAGTATAGTGGTTAAGTTAAAAAAATGTGGTATTTTTTTTTTTACTTTTTATTATAACCAAATAAAAAAATATCACTAATTTTCTTTATTTTTGTCTCTAACAAACAAAAATGAATATAATATATATTTTTTTACCGGTCGAAGGATATCTTTTCATCTCTTTTTCATCCCGTGAATTAATCTTACCCTTAAAACTCCAGTAAACTGTAAAAGTTTAAAACATTCCTCTCCAAATTACATGACTTCATCATCTAAGATATACCCCTTAAAAGGGGCTTGTGGAGTTACGTAAGTGACAATCACTCACGTGACCTCACTCTTCTTTTTTTTTTGGTCTACTTTTTTTCATTGATTTTGCTTTTTTTTCTAATCCGGGTCTTTTATTTTTTCCATCAAAATCCTTTTTTTTTTTTAACCAAATTCTTTTCTTTTTTTTTCACTTTTTTTTTTCTTTCGTTTTTGTCTCATTCTTTATTTTAGAAATCCGATTGCGCTTTCTTTTTTTTTTCTATAACTCACGTGACCCCACCCTCCCTCTCCTTTTTTTTTTTTTCGTCTACTTTTTTTTTCATTGATTTCGCTATTTTTTTTTTGGAAATTCGGGAATTTTTTTAATCAAAGTCTTTTTTTAACAAAATCTTTTTTTTTCACTTTTTTTCTGTTCGTTTTTGTCAATTTTCTTATTTTAGAACTTTGATTGCATTTTTTTTTCTATATATCCATATATCGAAGTAAATTCTTAAAAAAAACTTGGGCGGTCATGTATGGTCGTCAAGCCATGTGACCATTCACAAACACGTGATCATATTCCTTACTTTTTTAAATATTAACATTAAATAAATATTTTTTAATATTTTAATTTATCTATATGTAAAGTTAAAAGATTTTATGGAGTTACGTGAGTAACGATCACTCATGTGACCCCACTCTCTCTCTCATTTCTTTTTTCCTTTCACTTTTTTTTTTAATTGATTTTGCTTTTTTTCTTTTAACACAATTCAAGTCTTTTTTTTATCCAAATCCTTTTTTTACCAAGTCATTTTTTTCACTTTTTTTTTCATTTGTTTTTATCTCCTTTTTATTTTAAAATTTTGACTGTATTTTTTTTTCTATATATCATATATCTAAGTAAATCTTTAAAAAAGACTTGTACAGTCACGTATAGTCGTCAAGCCATACGACCGCATAACCCCGTGATCACACTCCTTACCATTTCAAATATTAACATTATATAAATATTTTTTAACATTTTAATTTAATATATTTAATGTTGTTTAAATATTTAAGTATTTAAATTAAATATTTAATTGTTTTGTTATTATAAATTTTTAAATTAAATATTAATATTTATAATTTTTCTTAAATTATTTTTAAATACTATACGAATATTAATATGATATAAATATTTTTATCATTCTAATTTAATATATTTGATGTTAAATAAATATTTAAGTAATTAAATATTTTTTTCTTATATATTTTGAAATTAAATATTAATATCTATAATTTTACTTAAATTAAATTATTGAATATAGTTTTAGTTTATTTTTTAATATTTTGTGTTACAATTTATTTTTTATTTAAATATAAAATATGTAAATATTAATATTAAAATATTTGATATTTCAAATTATCATTTGTATTATATAAATATTTAAATTTTAGAATTAATTTTAAATTTTTTATATCTAAAAAATTAAATTAAATATTAATATTTATGAGTTTTTCACAATTAAATTATTAAATATTATAATTTTAGATTAATTTTTTTCATAAAAATCAACATTTCCTTTTTCCTTCATTCAAAAAACAATATTTCTTTTTATTATTATAAAATTATATGATTTTTTTTAATATCTTGGTGGTTCCAAAAAATACACATGCAAATTTATAATTCTTTACAAAGCAACATTTTCCTTTTTTGTTCCTTCACTTCCCCTCAATTGTGTGTTTCACGGTTCAACGATATAGTATTAAAGTTTTTATTTTTTATTTTTTATATATTTTGGATTTTCTTCAATTTTTGGGATATTGTTTATTTATCGTATTATTTTAAAATTTAGATTTAGAATTTAGATCTTTAAATTTTTTATAATCAAAACTTTTAATATTTTTTTAATTGTGTTAATATTAGAAATTTAATGAATTATAATTATTTTTAATTATTTTTTTTGCAATACAATGTGTAACGCAGGCCCGCTAGTTCTCTTAAAAGGGGCATGAGACAGTATAAGGTAAGAAGGGTCTGCGCAACCACAAAATTAAAATAATAAAATTTAAAATATATATGTAAGATGATCAATTTGATTTTTGACTACTCTCTCTTTCTCTTAGCTCTCTTTTCTTCCCTCTACTTCTGTCTCCACAAATATTAAACTCTATCATATAAAAACCTCCAATCATTGCAAAAGGAAATAAATTTTATGATAAATTAAAATAGAATAATTGTTATATTTTAATGATAAAATTTTTGACATGAAATATCATTTTATATATGTTATGTTATTAATTGCTAACAAATACACAAAAATACATTTTATCTGATTTATACAATTAAGCTCTATTTTTTTTTAAACCTTTGCATTTGAATATAGTTACATTTTATTAGATTTCTACGATTTCTTTTTCGCATTTGAATATGTGATCTAGAATTTACTTAAAATAGAAGTGGTGATTGACATATTTTTTTTTAGATAAATTTTGATGTAACGATCGGAAGTTATAGAGTTGAGTTGTAAAAATAATTTTTTTTATAAAATTATAAGAAGATTATATATATATATATATATATATTTTTAAATTTGATCTTAATTATTAATATTAACATTCAAATTGATTGATTGATTTGAATATGGTTTCGTTGACTCAGAGAAATAGATTATGAACACGGCACTGTCGTGATGCAAGATTGATTGATCGATAATCATCACATTCCATTTTCCAAAAATAGCCTCCTCGTTTGCCCAAATAGCAAAATTACCACCAACTAGGCCAGCCCACATTTATTATTGATTATGGGCCTTGGGCCGTCACTGTAAAGTTTTTGGACACCTATAATTAGGCCCACTAGATCATTGCTTTCTGAGGATCTGAATCGTTCAGTTGGTTGACCTTTCCCAAACGATTGTTCATGTACATGCAAAAGCTCTCAATGATTATGCTTTATTTTCTAGACATTTCCAATGTATTAGCGTTGTCACACCCAACATGTAGATGGATGGGATTGCACCATAATTATTGTAGAAAGAAGTGATAGGGCCAAATTTTGAGAATTTTCTTATGGCTTTCCATTCAAAATTCGAAAACTTTAGATGTCTTCCTTTGGATTATTCCAAACTCAAAAAAGATATTAGCATGAAGGCTTATTTGGTTCCTTAAAACTTCAAAGCTACGAAGGACATACGAAGATGTTTGTAATTGCCACGTGCGCAACAGTCTCAAACTCTCAATCCAAATTTCATGTTAACTTGGTGATTCTATTCTAAATATAATGCCCAGAATTTTTTTTTTTTTTTAAAAGAAGGGGATGGGGTTTTCCAGGACTTGAATCGAGTATGCCATCTATTTTATGAATTTTTAGCCGCCTCAATTATGGGCTTGATTGACTGTTGCAAAAAATGTAAATTGAGTGGCGGCCAGACTAGCCCGGCACAGAGAGAGAGAGAGAGAGAGAGAGAGAGAGAGAGAGAGAGAGAGAGAGAGAGAGAGAGAGAGAGATTCTTTTCAAAACAAAAGACAACAAGAAAAAGCAAGTTTGATTCAAGTAACCTAACACTGCCAACTTTATGAAGACTTTGAATACTTCTGACTTATATCTGGGGTTCAATTGCTGTTGCTTCGACTTCACCTTATCCATTTCACCTTTTTTATTTTTCTTTTTGTTGAGGAAATAGTCGCACACATCTTGGAACAGAACATCATCGTCAGGTAAGTTAAGGTTGCCACACATGGTCCTCAACAAGCAGCACAAAAGGCTAAATCTTGAAATTTGTTTTTTTCTTTTTAAATAAGTTATTTAGGAGAGAGTGTGGTATACCTAATTAACTCGTGTATTTTTACATTTTCTACTGTTCTCAATTTATAATATCTTAATTAAATTGAGAATTACATAAAATTAATGGTTCTGTTTCAAAGAAATGCTCTGAATTTAGATCGTTTTTTTTAAAAATAATAAATTGTGTTTGATTGCCTTTGGGGCGAAATTCTCAACGAACTTTAATTTGGAAGATGGACCATGCAAGAGTATGTTTGAGGGTTTTGGAGGGAAAAAAAAAAGAATAGTCAGTAGAGAAAAAAAAAGGAGAGAAAATTAATTTTCTCTCTATCTTGTTTGGAAGTTTTGTGAAAGAAAAGAAAAGAAATAAAATTTAATGGGAATAAAAAAAGTTTATTTTTAGTTTTTAGTTTTTAAATAATATTTTTAGAATATAAAAATATTTTAACTTTTATATTTTTTTCCCTTCATTTCTTTCCACTTTTGGGTGAAAAAAAAACTTTATGTTTCAAATTTCTCATTTTTTTTCGTATTTAAACTCTAAAAAAAAGAAAATTATAATTTTCTCTCCAAATTTATTCATTCAAATAAACTGTTAGTGCCAAAAAAATGTCCTACGTTTTCTTATGTCGTGTTCTTTGTGTTGGCTAATTGAATATGAGAATCATGTAACTGAAAAATGTATTTTATTTTATTTTTTTTAGACGAAAATGGGGGGGTGGGGGACATCATATGGTTGGCCATAAATGCATAAAGAAATTAAAGATGGTTGAGAAAACCGAAGCACTCGGGACAAAGGTCAAAACCTTCTGCATTAAATAAATCATTAGAAAATTTTCAATTACTACTCAAAAGTTAAGATGATCTTTACGCAAAAAAATAATAATAATGAAATTTGAAACCTGGTTGTTATTGTGATAATCCATATCTTATTATATTGTATTGTAATTCACTCTCTCTCTCTCAGAGTCTATGGTGTGGTTGGATCACAATCAACGTTGCTTGCAGGTCTCCTCATTGGGTGCAAAATTGCGAATCTTTAGTGAAGCAATCAATCAAATTTGTTTGAAATGCATACATCGTTTACTATTTTTTTTTTCACATTTTTTTTATAGCAAAAAGTGAATGGACCCTCTTAGTGTCCGTTTGGTAAGATTTACTTTTGGTTTCTTTTCTCCTTATAAGGAGAAATAAAAATTAAGAGTTTTTAAAAAGAAGTTAAAAGTTGTTTGGTAATTTTAATTTTAAAAATAAACTTATTTGATGATTTTTAAATAAAGTTAAAAGAAAAAAATTAAAAATTAAAAGTAAAAAGTAAAAATAAAGGAAAAAAGAGGATATGAGAGTAAATGAATTTATGATACGGATATATTTAAAATTTTATATCATTAAAATGAAGATATAAAATGAATAAAAAAAATAAAAAATTAGATTAAAATAAAAAAAGAGAAACAAAAGCTCCGAAGCTTTTCAACAATTCTCTTCTTCGTGAATCGTGATTGATTTGAGTCATTACCTTTTTGTGTTCAATTCCTCAACACATACGGCACAAAATTTCGATTTAAATTTTAATTAATAAATAAATATTTCATATAATAAAAAGATACCCATTACTAAAGAACAAACGAATATCTAATTAAGCCCAATGGTTCCATTAATTTCATAATTAGACAATAATTAATCTGCATGTTCAATTCAACACCCATCATCCATGGACTTTTCCTTCTTTAAGTGCTGTCTATCAAATACGAATCACAATTGAATACAGTTGACCAAAATGATCGCGACCATTAAATGGAATCACTGATTTCTTTATTGGGAATTGATCATCATGCCTGACCTCTGCATAGTTGGTCCAATTAATTTGACCAATCAGAAGCAAATTGATCCACGCTTCTCTCCCCCATTTTTCCCCAAAATTTAAAATTCCCGTACAACGGAAATGTATATTACAAATAATTGTACGTATATATATGCATGTGATTGTTGTTCCGCATGATAAATTTGACATTGTCTTGTCTTACAATTGACAATTCCCAAAATTAAATTCTACATTATTATTCGCATGTTGAAACTTTATTTGGTTTTTTTTTTTTAAAAAAAAATTAGTCATATTTTTAATCACATTATTATCTTACATAGAATTAAACATGTAAAGTTGTAACAATTCAAAATTTTGCTTATATGATTTTCATATTTTGAAGGTTGTTTCAATTTAAATTTACTAAATTTTAACCCAATTTTATAATTCTATTCTTAGAATTTAATTAATTAGAATTTTGATTTTGACATAGTACAAAACAATACTAAATAAGGTACAAATTTGGGAGAGCTCGAAATGCTGGCTAGCACCCAACTTAAAGGTCTCTAACCGAGTAGGACGCTGTTTGCGTAACTTTAAGTTAGTTTAATATTTTTTAGTTTGTCTTATTTTTATTTGTATAAAAGTTTTAAAAAAAATTGCAAGTAAAATGATTATAGCACTAATTTTAATAATTTTTAAAACCATCATTATATTATTACAGTTTTTTGGATAAAAAAAATTTACATAATTTTAATGAAAACTCATCTCAACTTTTTAAATGAGTCCTACTCCTACATGTGTTGTGCGTCATTGACTCGCGCCGGGGTCGGTATGGGCGGGTTTATGTTAAAAAAAGTCAACCCGACCCGACTGGAACGAGTGATCAAAATTTTCATAATTATATATATGATGAAGGGGTTGGATTGAGACCATCACCCGACCAAAATACAAGTTATAATAAAATTTGAAATTATAATAAATTATATAATAATGTAAATCGATAATATTAAGTAAGGGCGTGTATGGTGACCCGAGTTGAGAACCCGACAATACATTTTTTTTTTTTTTTTAAATGGTTGGCGGTCCGGTCCCCTAGCCGTGGAGTCTGAGCCCTGCACCGCATGCATGCCAGGATAATTTATTTAAAATTCGTGATTCATAAGATTTTCGGAAGACTGAGATTCTTAGGTTTTCTTTTCTACTTTGTTGCTAAATCCGAATTGTAGTGGACAACAATTTATTGAGTTTTAGTTGGCAATTGGGCAATGTTCTATGTATATATTTTACACCTTAAAAGAGTAAATAAATAATTAATACATTGGCTAAAATGGAAGCAAAATTGAGGTTTGACAAAGAGCAAATTGACAAGGTAGCGACAATCTTGAAAGATAAGTCTATGTTATTATTATTATTATTAAAAAAAAAAAAAGAAACTAATAAGATACATTTGGGTCTCCAAATAATTATAAAAATAAATGTGAATCTAATGAGTCATGCTTAGAAAAACTATTAACACGATTTTTTTTTTTCATTTAAGCATTAAAAATAATCTCTTAATATTATATATACATCGAAATTGACATTACTTATTAAGCTATGAACTTTGGATTATTGTGTATTAGAGAAAGTTGAAAGTTAATAAATTGGACTTTGGATTATTAAGTTGCCGTCACACGAATCATAGATCAAATAAACCAAATTTTATGTAATAGTTTACATTTTTATATTTTAATTAATTCATAATTAAATATTCATTTGAATTGGTCAAAATATATTAATAATTTAGTTAAAAATTAAATAATATTTATTGATATAAATTTTCTTACAAAATTTGGTTCTTCATTTAATTTACATAATATTATTAGAGTCGACAAATTAAATGTAATTAATATTAAATGATGCAGTTTTTTATTCCTAGAGATTTTGAAGAGAGTGAATAAATTTTTTTGTTCAAGAAAATTGTATAATATCTATAATTTTCAGTTGAAAAGTAATTTTTGACCCAAATAGTAGCAAAAAAGTTTCAAATCGTGAGATTTTATTAGCCCATGTGAATTTGCATCAGAATTTCGTGGACTTTGGATTCTTTGGGAAAAGGTTAGAGAAGGTCTCTATTTCAGATGTGATGTATTTCTTTACACAAAAGACAGTTTTCTTTGCGTAGCTGATCAGAGAAGAGATTGCACCAGTGATGATTAAATTAAGACAGAGAGGCCCGTACTTTGACCTGTGTCACTCTTTTTATTTTATTTATATGTATACATATTATATGGTCCTTGTGTTCCAAAGCCAAGTCGTCCTTGCAAACCCATCAAGACCCTCATCTCAAAAGCACCTTTTGAGTGTGTGTGTGTGAGAGAGAGAGAGAGAGAGAGAATGGGAAGAGCTCCATGTTGTGACAAGGCAAATGTGAAGAAAGGACCGTGGTCACCTGAAGAGGATACAAAGTTGAAGGAGTTTATAGAGAAGCATGGGACCGGTGGCAATTGGATTGCTCTACCACAAAAAGCTGGTATATGTTAAGATTCAAGCAGAAAACCAACACTTTTCTTGAGTATCAGTTTCTGGGGTTTCTTCTATTTTTTCTTTCTCGTCAATTTACTTGCTGGGGTTTGGGTTTTGTGATAGGTTTGAAAAGATGTGGGAAAAGTTGCAGATTGAGATGGCTTAACTATCTAAGACCAAACATTAAACATGGAGAATTCTCCGACGATGAAGATAGAGTTATCTGTACTCTTTATGCTAGCATTGGAAGCAGGTACTCTCTCTCTCTCTCTCCACTCTTTTTTTTCCCAAAACACCCTTGATTTTCTTGACCCATACCCATATTTTCTAGCTTCTACCCAAATTGATCTTGGTTTTTCCTTCATCTAAAAGACCTAACCATATTCCTCAAAGGGGTTGCATGTTGAAAAATTTTGATGTATTTTTAGTCATTTAATTGTTGCTCTACATGCATGCCAATTCTAGATCTTGAGTACACTATGTATTTTTTTTTTTTTTGGGTGGGATTCTAATAATGGGAACTTGGTGTTTATTTTTGCGTCAAAGTGCAGGTGGTCAATAATTGCAGCTCAGTTACCAGGGAGGACTGATAATGATATTAAGAACTACTGGAACACAAAGCTAAAGAAAAAAGTCATGGGCATGACATCATCATCATCATCCTCAGAAAGAAAACCTCAACAACAACAACTGACTTTCCCTTCTGTTCTTCACAACACCATTTACAACTATGACAACAATGTGTCAACAATTATTCATCATCATCATTCACAAGAGGGCATTTTGGGAACCATGAATAATTTTCATCATAGTCATGATCAAGTGAGTCATGCCAATAATCTCATCATGTTTGGTGGTGCTGGCGGTGGTGATCAAGCAAGTTGTAGTTCATCAGATGGAAGCAAGGAAATAGAGTTTGACTATGGAAGATCATCTTCAGGTGATCATCATCATCAACGACAACAACTTGGGAGTTTTCAAAATTACGATTATTTTAATGGGGTATATGAAAATTTCCAAAAATTGATGATGCTTTCAAGTGTGGATGGAGGTGGTGGTAATTTGAGTAGTGGGCTTTGGTTAGATACTACTGCTTCTACCGCAACTCAACATCAGCTAGACTTGTATGGCCTCGAAGAAATAAAGCAACTTATTGGAACATCAAATGTTTGCAACAACAGCCTTAACAATTTCTTTAATGTTGATGAAAACAAGGCCGGGGAAAAGGTATTGTACTGCTGATCACGAGATGATTTGATGTTGACTGTGAGTACAATCAAAGGAAGATTTTTGGAAGGGTAAAGGTGTGTGTTGGTGATCATGTTCAAGATTCAGTTTCAGAGAGGACCATATTTTCAATTTTCTTTTTCTTTACGTGGGGCGGGGGGGTTATGGGCTTTTTGTGTCTGGATGGGAACAAAACTTTTTTGGACAGTACATGGCTAAAAGAAAGTTTCCTTTGTGCATTTCTTTTTGGGAAATGATGTATGGGATGTTAGTACAATTCCACTGCACCATTCAGAAATAAATGTCATGGAAACTAGAGTACATCTTCTTTAGAGAATCAAACTTTGAAAATAATATAAATTACTACATATGATCAATAATTAAATACCTAGTTATTTAGTTTACAAAATATATAATTATTAGTTTTAATATGGTCAGTCTGTGAAGCTTGGATCTTTGGAGGGTATAAGAATTAAAAACTAGCTTGATGTTAATCCTAATCCCCAGTCTTCATACATGCATAAGAGCGACAATCATTTAAAAACTCAACTTAAATATGTAGTATTTAGAGGCAAGGATCAACTTTAAATATTAAAGAACATCTCATCATCAGCCTCATCAGTTTGATTAAGAATATTATTTATACATTGATCAGGTAAAACACAAAGCTTGATCCTCGAAATATTGAGCAATCAGACGTGGCTTAACGTTGCAATTATCATATAAATTAAACTTACATGATTACAAATGTTATATATTTTGAATAATCAACGGGCCAATTATCTGATTACGTCCGGCTGAACAGATGATTAAGACTTGTAGGGTTTAGAATATGGCAAATGGCTTTGTCTTTATAAAGTGAGATTAAATGATAAACAAATTCAACTTGGCAACAGAGATTTCTAAAACAAGGAAGCAGAGAACCCATCTATAGTTTTTTTTTTTTTTTTTAACCAATCGATATCTGAAATCATATTTCGATTAATTCAATTCGAACGTTGTCAGACCAATTTAGAAAAGTTTTTCCAAAGAGATTTTTCTATTTTTAAATTTTAAATCTAAAACTGGATTAATGAATATTACACATTTACTCAATAGGCCGTGTTGGTTTAAGAAGTCATCTATAGTGGTAATGACAGAATCCTCATGTGGGAAGAAGTTCAAAAGAGCTTTAGATGTGTATGATCTCATCATATGATGCATGGATGGAGATTTTGTTTGACTGACTCATTCCCAAATATTTTATATAATTTTTAGTCATTTAATTAATTAAATGAATCGGGTTATGAATTGTTCAAATTGAATTTAATTTAATGGTGCCCTAGTTTAATTTTGTTGAACTGTATAGACAAAAATGAGCTCTCAAGGGAAATAGTAAAAATAAATGAGTGCATTGGCCTCTTCACAATTTTGTTTATTTCCCACATCATACATAAGTACTATACAATATAGAAATGGGTGTTGCCGGCTATGGATTAGTATACAAATCAAATGTGTCATGAAGCTAAGATGAAAAGGAAAGTGTTCTTTCTAGGAAGGTCTTTCCTAGTGGAGAGTGTAAGAAGGTCAAAAGGTGTGGCACCTACTTGTCTCAAGAAAATGTTAAGCAACTTTTTGGTGAACAGTTTCTCCAGCCTTTGGCTTTGTTTTTCTTCACTCATCCAGAGGAAGATCAAGTGTCGAACAGACGGTATTTTGGACTCTTGCATTAAAGGGCTTCCTCACCACATCTCTGCGGATTGCTTAGGCTTGTAATTGTCATCATTTTACATATATAATCCATTAGTTTAATCATCTAATCAAACCCCACTTTGTCAAACTCTGATTTAGTCAACCAATCACACATTTAATTACAATACAAAAAGATAACAAAGGACCCAGATCAAGCATTATTGCAAAGTGCACAAAACCACCAAACACAGTAATTCCTCTGCGGTTGCTTCACATAGACATTAGTCTATTTGCTTAATAAATTTCCATTCATTTATTTTATTTTTCTGTTTGTCCACCTCGTGACCTCGATCGACAGACATTCATGGTAAGTGGAGCCTGAGGTAGAAGGAAGAGTCGCATCCCTTCACCCTTTAAGTAGATCAAAAAGAAAAAGAAACTGCAAAAAATAAACAGGGTTACTTGTGAACATCCGATGTGATAATAATGGAAAAGTATATAACACTTAAATATTAATGTTACTACGAAAATAAAGTTAAATCTCTGATTAAAATTAGATAGATTTCTATTCAAATTCCTAGCTCAATCTTTCGCGTGTCAAGTTGCAGTCCAAAGAATTCCCACCAACCCACCCACATTGATGCATCACGAAACACCTTATCCCAATGTTTCTATGTCCAAAATTGAGTCAATTTTTGTTCACGTTCTAACCTAAGAAGTGTCACAATTCTCTGTAAAGATATAACCAAATCAATGCCTAGAGATCAAGTTAGTATTAACTTTCACACCGAGTCTTCAGCAGCCATTCAAGACTTCAGAAAAGACAGCACATCATTTGCGAATGGCCCAAGGTAAAAAGCAACCGAAGGAAGAAAAGTACAAATGCACGTAAAGGAAAACAGAGATGACATTTCCGCAGGAGTTATTAGTAAGAGTTGTCCATACTTTTTGTTAAAGCTGGAAATGACTTGATTCGAGAGTAATAGAAAATTGTTCAAGTTTAGTTCAATTCTTGTTTATAATTATATAATTTAAAAAAATTTTGTTCAAATTTAACTCTTTTGACAGACTAAGCGAGTTGAATCCAGTTGGATTAACTAGCAGTAGGAAAAATGAGTCATTCATGAGTGATTCAATTCATTTGTAGTTTTACAAGTTGTTGCCCCCTAAGTTTTTATATTACCCAAAGCTATGCTAATTTATGAAATGCAATTCTTAAGGATACAGACTTTGCAACATAGACACTGAAGGGAACCAAAGCCATCCCTTTTATTTTTTTGTTGATAAGTAGACTCAAACTTTAACATTTTTTTATAAGGGAAGAGAGGACGTTGTCGGTTGAATTATAATTTATCGACGAACTAAATCCGTCCTTGTCCTAGATGTTAAATGGGCATTTCTAGACAAGCCTCAAATTTCAACACCTTTTTAATAAAGGTAACTAAGCCGAAAAAGTAAAGGCATTAGAATTCCACAAAAAACACTCTTTTCCTTCATCCACAAAAGGATAACATTGATTTATGGGACATCTAGATCTAGGTATCACCCAGCTCTGGCTTTTCCATTTTATTTGATCCAACAGACGGAGACAGCCTGCCTTTCTCCAGCATCCAAGTAAGTCAACAAACAGATGATAATCAAAATAAACATTAGATGAAAAAATCAGATATACCCATAAGAAGATGCCCATTTACGCTTTGATGGGGCCATCACTAGTTGAAGTTTTTTCCTCGATCCGCCACTACTAACACACAGCACTTCCACATTTGATCCATTGCCTACTTTAATTTTCTGTGTAGGGCCCAATTTTTTTTTCTTTTTTTTTTTTTCTCCCTAGCTTTGAAGAATTCAAAAGTTTCTTTTAAATTTTAAGACATTGGATGGAGGTTAGATTTTTGTGTGCCCTTGTAGGACTATTTTGACATTTAACTTGATACAATATATATCAATTTTAAGATATATGTGTTGGAGGTGGGTTTTAGTTTCACAGATACTGACTTCTTGCGGATTTGAGTGGTTGTCGTCGAAGTGATGTGACACCTACAAAAATTATCGGAGGGTATTTCAGTGGGAAGATTTTGATGCTAAGTTAGAAAGAGCGATTTTCTTATGAAAAGGAAAATCAGACTCAGAGATAACGGAAAGTCATTTCTTATGAATAATATGCCAAGAGTGTAAGGCCCAGAAAGCGTACCTATTGTGAAGAGTTTAGAGATATTTTATATCTTTTTGAGTTAGGCGCGGCGGCGATGTTCTAACCATACTTTCCTTATCGGACTGATCTGGAGATTTTGGGGATTCCATATTTCGAATTGATTGCAAATCTCATCTATTTAGAAAATTACCGAAATCTTGGAAATATTCCTTCATTAACTGTAAAGATCTCAAGGTGTTGTTTTTAGTAAGAAACGAGAGTCGCTGGAGTACTTTGACCTTCCTTCTGGATTGTTAGAACCGTTAGCTATCGATCGGTCACTTGACCGATAAGAGGTTTTCAGGACTCCTTCGGTTGAGAGGCTATCGATTAGACACCCGATTGGGGTCATTAATTTTGCTAACCAAATTCCGTTCGGTTGGTTGGATGACTAAATCCCTATCATTTGAAAGACCTGAGCGAATGAAACCCTTTGGTAGATAATTGCATTCAAACCTCAACCGGTAATTGTCCTTTATGGCCTTTGCGTGGGCTTCCTTTGGTCTAACATATCGGATTCGATTTTGAGACCTTGTCCTATCAATACCTATCTCAACATACATGAGAGACCAGTATTTTATATGATTATGTTGTTATCTAAATTAGGTATTGTGATATAAATTTAAAATAAAAATTTGTCTTATCATATTGTTAGAATGAGCTAAGCCCCCTTTTGTTTAGGAGAATAAGTAGTTTACCATCTTCCAAGTGGTGTGACGAAAGTGTCTTTTATTTTTATTTTTTCCTTCTTACCTTTAATAAGAACATTTTTCAACATCAAATGGGCCATAGAAATTGTGGAGAACAGCCAGCCAGCCAAGGTGAGAACACTTTATTTCAGTGGTATGAAAAATAGAAACTTATGCTAAGTCAGACAGCAAGTTTCAACAAAAACAAGTCAAAAGCGAACCTTTTTTTTTTTTTTTCTCTGATTAAGTGAAAGCAAATCATTTCTTTCGTTTCAAGCATTCAAAACAAAGTCTTAAAATTGTGATGTTTCCATGGACTCTTTGAAGACATCAACCAGTAAGGTTTGGCTTATGTTTGAAATTAAAACATGGGATTTTAATATGGACGGTTTGATTATTCAAAGGACGGTGTGACCGTGAAGACAAACAAATTTTATCATAGTCAAATATTCTTAAAATTTATGAAATAAATTTCAACGTCGACATTTCCAAAATCTAGTTGGCGGAAAAAGCTTAAGACAAACAGGATCATTTGCAGGAGCCAATTAACACAAAAATTAAAATTAAAAAATATGTATTTTTAACCAAGATCATGGATTTGTATAGAAAATCCATTGATACAAAAATAAAAATAAAAAATTATATATTTTTGAAATAAAATTAATTATTAATTTGTTTTTTTATTCAATATTCTCCATCACTCGGACTTAATACTGTTCTACGTCTTACTTTCCGGTCGAGCGGCTTTAATTTGTTAAGGGATAAATCCCCTCTAAAACAAATTAATTTTTTAGAGACAAAAATTAATAAATTTAGTTTTAAAGAGAGAAAAATAAATTATTTTAAGAGAAAGAAAATGTAAAATTAAATTTTATTTTTTTAGAGTGAGAAAAACTAATTTTGATATATTTTAGAGAGAGAAATCTTAGAATCTGTGCACTTGTGAATTAAATTGATTTATTTATAGACTGATAATTAAAGTGTATAGAAAAAATCTAAATTTTATTTTTTTAAGAGAAAAAAAAACATAATAATGTGTTTGAAAAGAAAATACGAACCGAATTGATTTTAACATTTATAATTTTTTCTTTAACGTTTTACCCTATATATCAAATGCTATCTACAAAATAAAAAGAAAAATGAAATATTGTACAAGTAGTATTTATTTTTTTGAAATATTACTAGAATTTTTCCCTTTTTAAATTTTTTTCCGCAGCCAAATATGTCCTGAATTGTGCTTTATATCATGTGATATTTCAATTTAAGTGATTGATTTGTCCAACAACATAGAAAATGCCATACAAAAAGTTTTCCCATGTCACAATTAATAACCCAACATTAGGCTGATTACAATTTTTAAATCAAATGATGATTTGAAAATTTGCCACAACACTCTAGGGTTAGGGTTTGGTTAGGACGACAAAGGAGAAGAGAAAAGAAGAGCAAGCGCGGTCTCACCTTTTGATAGAAAGGCCCAATTATGGTGAAACTATCAATATTAATAATCAACTCCAACTAAATCAGGCCTCAACACCCCCCTCTCTCCCTCTCTCTCTCTCTGTCTCTCTCTATATATATATATATTAAATTCACCCATAATTCTGCTTATCCTAATACATATATTTATTCATATAATGCTTTAATTTTTTTTTTTAAATTCGCTTATATAATTTCTTTAAAAAATATATCATAATGTAAAAACCTATTGAATTCAGATGTATATTAATATATTGAAAACAATTAATTTTTTTAGATGTTAAATGTTTTTAATCTTCAATTTTTAATATGCTCAAGGTATGCATCTAAGACTCCACTTACCCATCCTAAAAATATTTCCATACACTACCCTGACCCTAGACCCAAACAAAAGAAGCAAAGACAGACTAGAGACCATATAACACAAGAAACCTTCCCATGTACCAAAAAAAAAAAAAAAACACACACACGCACACACAAGCTCTAGTGGGGGCCAGACCAAGCATATCAAAAGTGCAGAGCAGATGGTGGTGCATCCGGATAGCCCACGCCATGACCCATGGAGCCCTTTATTTGTAATCAGCAGGCTATATACGCGGTGTATCGTGTTAAAAAAAAATGATTAAAAGTAATTATAAATAACAAAATTCAATCTCTCTCGACAATGGAAATTTTTGTTGTGTCCAGGTCGATCAGAGGTTCGGCTTGCTTCTCCCCCACATTTTAGCGTTCTGGGCCCGTAAAAAATAAAGAAACCCGAAATCAAAAAATAGGAAAGAAGAGAAAAGAACTATATGAGCGCATTAAAAAAAATCAATAAAAAAATACACTCTTTCATATTTGAATTATTAATTAGTGCGTGTATAGAAAAGAAACAATCATAAATGATTAAATGCAATATTGATGAGTTACACTCATAAAATGTTCGGTGTGTTTTGTGATATCATAACTCTCAACCAATTCCAGATTCAAAAAGAGAAAGAGGATTTGTGCATCTTGATTCATCCACATAGAAAGCTCTTTGACATGAGCTACTCTGTTATGGAAAGAATCCGTTAAGTGGGGACTCCAAATTCATTTTATAATATCCATTTTTGAATATTGGTTCCATATCACTACTGATTTTCATTACCAAAAGTAGAGATCTCCTATTATCATTATTTTTTTAGATGAGTGCGTAGAATCGCCGCTTCTATATTGAACTTTTTTTTGTGTTTTATTGGTTTTTTTGGGTTTTTTTCTTTTATTTTTTTTGTAAATTTTTTGCGTTTTTATTCTTTGTTGTTTTTTTTATTCTTTTTTATTTTTTTTTAATTTTTACAACTACCATTATATTATTACTAATTATCCTAAACTCATAACAATTTATCATTATTATTAAAAATAAAAGAATAAAAAAAAAGCTCAGTAAACTAATAAAAAAATAAAAGAATAAAAAACATAATAAAAAAGAATAAAAAGAATAAAGAAAACAAAATAAAAGAAGAATGAAAAACAAAATAAAATAAAATAAAATAAAATAAAATAAATAAAAAAAAGTTCAAGATAGGAGGGGCGGTTCCACCGATGGTGGAACCCCCTCATATGTTGATTTTTTTTTGTTTTTATTTTTTATTTTTTATTTTTGTTTTTTATTTTTTTTAATTCTTTCATATTTTTATTCTTTCGTTTGTTTTGTTCTTTTGTTTTGATCTTCCTTTTTTTTTCTTTTATATTTTTACTACTACCATTATATTATTACTAATTACTCTAAAGTTATCATAATTTATCACTACCATACAAAACAATAAAAAAAAACAAAAAAATAAAAAAATAAAAAATAAAAAAGAATAAAAAGATTTTTTTTGGTTTTTTTTAATTCTTTTGTGTTTTTATTATTTTGTTGTTTTTTGTTCTTTTGTTTTTTATTTTTTTTTAGTTTTTACCACTACCATTATATTATTACTAATTATCATAAACTCACCACAATTTATCTTAAAAATAAAAGAATAAAAAAAAACTCAACATAGTAAACTAATGAAAAATAAAAAATAAAAAAGAATAAAAAGAATAAAGAAAACAAAATAAAAAAGAATAAAAAATAAAATAAAATAAAACAAAAAGTTCAAGATAAGAGGGGTAGTTCCACCGGCGGTGGAATCCCCCTCCTATGTTGATTTTATTTTCGTTTTTCCTTTTGATTTTTTTTGGTTTTTTTATTTTTTTTTAATTCTTTTGTTTTTTTTTGTTCTTCCTTTTTTATTTTTTTATATTTTTATCATTATCAGTATATTATTATTAATTACTCTAAATTCATCACAATTTACTACTACCATACGAAACAATAAAAAAAACAAAAAAATAAAAAAATAAAAAACAAAATAAAAAAGAATAAAAAGATTTTTTTTTTGGTTTTTTGGGGTTTTTTTTAATTATTTTGTTGTTTTTTCTTTTGCTTTTCTATTTTTTTTTTAGTTTTTACCACTATTATTATATTATTACTAATTATTCTAAACTCACTGCAATTTATCTTAAAAATAAAAGAATAAAAAAACAAAAAATTTAAAAAAAAAAACCTCAACATAGTAAACTAATAAAAAAAATAAAAGAATAAAAAACAAAATAAAAAAGAATAAAAAGAATAAAGAAAATAAAATTAAAAAATTAAAAAAATTAAAAATAAAAATAAAAATTAAAAAAAAAACAAAATAAAAAAAGTTCAACATAGGAGGGGAGGTTCCACCATGGTTCCACCGGCGGTGGAACCTCCCTCCTATGTTGATTTGTTTTTTTGTTTTTTTAATTTTGTTTCTTTTAATTCTTTAGTATTTTTATTCTTTTTTTTGTTTTTTTGTTTTGTTCTTTCTTTTTTATTCTTTAATATTTTTACCATTACATTATATTATTACTAATTATTCTAAACTCATCACAATTTACCACTACCATATAAAAAAAATAAAAAAATAAAAAAATAAAAAACAAAATAAAAAAGAATAAAAAGATTTTTTTTTTGTTTTTTTGGGTTTTTTTTATTCTTTTGTTTTTATTCATTTTTTTTTTAGTTTTTACCACTACCATTATATTACTACTAATTATCCTAAATTTACCACAATTTATCACTACCATTAAAAATAAAAAAAATAAAAATAAGGCTCAATATAGTAGCCACAAAAAACAAACTAATAAAAATACAAAAGAATAAAAAAAGAATAAAAATGATAATAAAAAAGAATAAAAAGAATAAAAAAAACAAAATAAAAAAGAATAAAAAACAAAATAAAAAAAAAAGTTCAAGACCAAAAAAAAAAGAAGAGAGAGAAGGGAAATTAAAAAAAAAAAAACCGCCTAAACTCACCATAATTTATCACTACCATTAAAAATAAAAAAATAAAAGAATTAAAAAAAAAAGCTCAATATAGTAGCCACAAAAGACAAACTAATAAAAAAATAAAAGAATAAAAAACAAAATAAAAAAGAATAAAGAAAATAAAATAAAAAATAATAAAAACAAAATAAAAAAAGAATAAAAAAACAAAATTAAAAAAAAAGTTCAAGAAAAAAAGAAGAAGAGAAAGAAGGAAATTATATATATAAAAAAAAAACTAATGAAAACAAGAACAGAGAGAGGGAGTGGGATGAGAGGGTCACGTGAGTGGTCGTCACTCACATGACACCTCAAACCCCTTTGAAGGGTATACATAGATAAGAACCTTCTCCTCTCAAAATCTTCCCCTATATATAAAGCCTCCATGGATGCTGCTATTTATAAAAATTCGGACGCTCTTGAATGGTCGTCTTATTATTTTGTGACCATAGTTTTTTTATTTTGTTTCTTTTGATTTCACGAATAGTCATCTCTTTATTTTTAGACTATATTTTTTTATTTAAATCCTTACATTTTTTATTTTTTGACCTAGTTTTTTTCTCTTAAATCCTTGTCTTTTTTTTTAATATAGGTTTTCTCTTTTTATTTTTTTGTTCTTTAGATGGTCGTTTATTTATTTTTAAATTAGAGATTCCCCCCCCTCCCAAATCTTTGCTCTTTCAAGTTTTTGAGTTGAGTTGAACCATCCAAGTGATGTAAGCATTTTCAAAACCTAGAAAACTAAGATTTGGTTTTATCAGTTATAGGCATGAAATGAAACGTGATATCAGTCTTCAATCACTTGACATTCAGTGTCAACAATAGTAAAGGATAATTTAATTATCACAACTCTCCCTCTTAATTCAATAATCTTTAATTTAAATTCCATTATAACAAAAAAAAAAATAAACATTCAACATCAGCAGCTAACATTCATTTTTAGCAAAATATTTGCGCCAATGCAAAGGAGCCCTTAGAAGGCCAAACTGCAAGGCGGACGAGCCCAATATTGTGACTTCCCAATGCAAACTTATAGATATATTGGATGTCACTTTAATTCCAATTTTTGGTTGTGATATTATATAAGAAATTGAAATTAGATAGTTACTTGGTAACAATAGGACTACGCCCGAGAGGTGTTTATTTTTCTATATAATATATATAATGATAACAATTAATTAATGAAAAAATACAATCCGGACAAATAGAAAAACTTACCCTATGATTGGCTTATTTTCAAGTTACCACATAAAATGGTTAAAAAATTTTCAATGTATTAGCCTATCCAATAGCATTTTACTATCCCCGTGTCCGAAATTTTTGCCTTTACTCCCTAAATCCATTTGAAAACTATTCTGAGTTTGATTGAATTGATCAATTAAGGAATAGAATTTTCATAATCCTGACCATAATTCTAGGGCTTTAAATGGAAAAGTTGTTTCCAATGATCAAATCAGGGGTGAGCTTGAAGTTAATAGAGCAGTCTCGTACCATTTTTTTCTGGTGGAAGACGCCAAATGCAAATTAAGGTTACCTAATGGAATTAAGAACAAGATAAATAAATTAATAAATAACTGGTCTCACCTCACACCCCGCGGTTGAAACTGCTATTCATATTCAGTCCAAGCATCCCCCTATCGTATCTTGTTTTCGGTGAAATCTTAATTAAGAGTAACCAATGTCTGGATATTCTTACAGAAGTAAAGCCGAATAAACTCTGCAGAGGGTACAAGAATCTTAATATTCACCCAAATAGTGAATTGTTTGTATTTTGTATTAACACCCATAATTAAGAACAATAATCGAGTTTGTACAGGGAAGAACATTAGGTTTATGTACATGATGCACAAATTAGGTTAAATGGGACTCCATCAAATTTTATTTACAAGAAGTCCCATTGCCAATAGACCTTTTCAACGATCCCACCACCACTTCGAACAGCAAGGTGAAGTGTTTCTGAAGCAGGAGGGACACCCCAAAGCAGAGGCACCGCAACTGTCATGGTTAGCTTTTCATGTAAACCACCATTACTTGCCTTCTCTGCAACCACAACCTGTACATTGCAGACATCCGAACATATTAGCCAACACTGGTATTGTATGGTCTCAAATTAGGGCATTCAAAATTCAATATCGGACACAACATCATACCTCCCCACCGTTTTCCAAAACAGTGTCTTCCACTACGTCACTTAACATCTCGATGGACCTGCAGAATCCAAAAATACAAAGCCTTCGACCCATGTCAAGCCCCTGCATTGCATTGATCACAATGAGCTTACAAGAGTAACTTAAATGTCCGAAGGAGGACCACAAAGCGCAAACATAACTAGCTTACATTAGTTGCTGCAATATCAAATAGTGCACCTAGACATAGCTGCTGATTTGGGTCCATGTAGTCGCGCTCCTGAAATCGTTGGAATCTATGAGAACCCTTTGATTTCCCTTGCCTTTTCTGCTTGAATTACATACATAAAGGTCAAATGACACCAATTGAGTCTGAAAATTATTGAGAAAATTAAAGTATGTCCAGTATATACTTTCCCTATCAACTCGGAAGTAATCTATCATACTATAAGCATCAATTAAGGAAGTCAAATGGGGGACAAACAAAAAGCCCTACAAGAACACAATCTGCCATACATCTGAAGGGACACGACGAGGGACCAAGGAGCCTCCAATCTGAACAAGCCCATCGGCAGTAAAAAGTGTCACCCTCTCCTCAGGCACCCATTGAATAGCTGTAAATCCACGCATAAAGTAGTGTATATAAGATTCATGAACTGCAAACCTCGTTGGACAACTTTCCCAAACTTATCGTCAAATTGGCGAACGACAATTTCAAAATTGGAATAATCCAGCAGATTTACAAACCCTAAGATGGGGATTCATCCTAGAATGTCGATAATTCTCCTATTGGACAAGGTATGGGTACCCTCAACATCCCAATTTTGCGAATTCTCATGCAACCCTAATCCCAAATTACCTAAAGAAACCCTTAAAAAAAAAGACACTAATCACAAAAACAAGAAGTTGTAAAGAAAAGAAGAAAACCTCCATCTGTGTCGTCGTCGGAGGGTGAATTCCAAGGAAAGAAACCGAGTGGATCATCGTCGCCTCCGAGAAAATTACTCGAATTGGAAGAAGCATTCACACTGAAATTACGGTGTTGGGGGGTACGATTACTTGAAATTTTGCGAGAAAAACCAAAAGGCGAAAGAGAAGATGCAGACGCGTCCCTAGAACGAGAAATTGAAACTGCCGAGAAGGGGGAGAAGCACAGAGCTGAAGTTTCCGCCATGTGAGAGAGAGAGAGAGAGAGAGAGGAATCTACACTCAGAGGAAAAGGAAAGGTTGATTTTGAGAAATGGAATTAATTGGATGGGAATCAAATTTGGAAGTATTCGGGGATGTTTGAATCTCAAAGTTTTGGTCGGCAAAGGAAAAGAGAGGAGAGAAAAGAAGGGAAGAGGGGCATGAGAAATGAGCGCCACATGTTTCGACAGCCACGTGTTCTCTGAGGTCGAAATTTGTTTGGGTAGTCTCCCTCTCTCTCGTCTCGGCAAAACCGAACACGGAGTCGTGAGCTTTTTGTTCGTAACGGTTGTTTTATGGTCAACACCAAATTTGGACGCTCTCTCTCCTCCTTTCTCTCTCTGAATTTTAGTTGCACCCGGCACCCCGTGTATGAGATTTACCATTTGGCCTTCTGGCATAGGAATATGGAATTTCTAATTAAGTATGAGGGTGGGTTCCTCTTCTATTGGCATGCGTGCAAGTCATTACCTCGTGCAAGGCATGGGTTCATCTTCTATTGCTAACTAGCTAAACTCGAAATGCAGTCACTTATACATTGAAAACAATTTAAACTCAAAATTCTGGATTTTGCATGCAAAGGATTCTTTTAAATCAAATCAACCCCAATTCCTCAAGCTTCCATTTTCAGCAGTGAGAGTCGGTCCTGTTGTGTTTCCACATCATCACTTCTTTAAATTTGCAAAGCGCTTGAAAACATGGTCAATGCTTCGACCGTTGTTTTTCTTGTCGTCGGTTTCCTGTATGTTATGGAGCACTACAAATAGTAAAAAGGGATTACGTAGGCGATAGAATCATGGTTCTAGCATTCCTTCTCATGCAATATTGGTCAACTTTATCAAACGAAAATTTTTATTAAAACAAGCACGAAGATTATGACACTTGGCATTACAGTTTAAGCTTAACTTTGTTTTCGTTTTCCTTGACGTCCTTAATTTTTGCTAGTCCTTGGTTGAAATGGTCCCCCTTCTCAGGATTATCTTTGTTTGCATCAAACTCATTGCAGACCATCTCAAGTTTATATAAGTCAACAATAATTACTACCTTTTTTTTGTGTAGCCCGCACGAAACTAAATTCAGTTCTTGAACAAGAAAGTCCAGTCCAAATGCCTTTACACAATCCATGCCCGTATCAACAATTAACAACAAAAAAAGATCGACCCATATTAAAAGATGCCCATCCAAACATTAACCCAAAAGACAAAAATATTAATCGAGTGAACCAAGGTATACTTTCTATTGGTTAATGCCCACGTGGGTAGTTTTTACCATTAATAAAAAAAAAAATCGAATTTCAAAACAAGGGGGGTAATGCCATTACCCCAGTCTCTCCTATTTTCTCTCTACATGACTCCTACGAGAGTTGCAATAGGAATGGGATGATGATTATTCTATTATCAAATAAAAAACAAGAGTAATATAGTGATAGGACATGATTACCATCTTGAAAGAAAATTTTATTAAAGAGAGAATTAATTGTTGAGAAGAACAATTAATAGTGAGGATTTTCCGATCGTTCGAGAATCATCGGGTTAAAGGATTGGAACGTTGTGGTATCGTGTTGATAGTTCATTATACGTGACTATCATCCTGACTTCGAGTGGTTCGTGTTCAGAGTTTACGGTTCCTAAGATTTTCTACATCACCGATTGAGATATATCACAAATTTACTTACTTTGTATGATTCCGAAATTTATTATTATTGCTTTCGCTGTGTGATTGACTCATGAAATCTAACATTGGTATCAGAGCATATTAGAAATATTTTTGAATAATTTTTTGAAATTAAATTTGGGTATAAATATAAAGAGTACAAAATTTGGGGTTCGGATTACAGATGAGTCGTGAATCCAATTATACCACTGTGTTACCCAACTCACGTAGATTACGAAAATAATTTTTTCGTAATTTTCTGAATATGTTTAGATCAAGAAAATTTTGGTTGAAACATTCGACCGTGAATAGTGACCGAACATTTCAACCCTAGATTTGGCGAGTTTTAGATTAAATCAATACGTGAAATTGGTAGATCCGTGTTTGTCTCTGCTAGATCTACATTTTGATATATATACTGCATGTTGTTGATACCGGAATGTGAGATTTCTGGAAACGGGTCGAAAAACCCAGTTGCAGACAGATTCGGGCGAAGACGAAGCCCAAACAGTGCAGCGCGTGCACAACACGCGCGTAGAGGCCCGTTTGTGCAGGAGCAGTGGGCGCGTGGATCTCACTCGTGCGGAGGTGAGTGAGATGCCGGGTCCAGACCGGGTCTGGACAGAACCGGGTCAGAACTGACCCGCACTCTGGATCCGGACCGGGTTCTGGGTTCCGACCCGCGCCCGCATCTGGAAGCTCGTCTCTAGTGCGCATGCATGTCAGGCGCGTGCAGGCGCTTGCCTGACGCGCTGCGCGTCCTACACGCGCTCAGGTGCCTCCCCGCACGTGAGAGCTCGTGGGACGCGCCGTCGGGGGTCTGGCGGCGCGTGAACCCTCCTAGCGATGCATAGGCTGTCCAAAATTGGATTTTTCTAATTTTTTGAGGGTTTTGTGATAAAAAATGACTATTTGTGGGTTTTTATGTATCGAATTCTAATCCGAATGGTGAGATGCAATCCCGGATTGTGGTGTATGGTGTCTGTTGACTTATACGCTCATCTTGAAGTCTGTACTTGAATCATTTTGGTCTTGGTGATTTGTAGGGTACATTAAATTGTGAATTTAAGTATCAATTGTTACTAATATCTCTTTTTCTGTATGATAGAAACATGGCTGTAACGAAGATTGTCATTCTAAATTTCGTCAAGGGAGACAAGTTGAATGGTGACACTATGATATTTGGCATCGAAAGGTTCAGTTTGTCTTCGAGCAACAAGAGTTCGGGGAAGTTCTTAAGAACGAGATTGTGGACCCCGGGGAGGGTACCACTGCACAAGCACGACTGGATCAGGAGGTGTATTGTGCTTGGAAAAAGAAGGATGACCAAACAAGGGTGATCCTTTTTAGCAGTATGCACGATGAGCTGATTCCCATCTACGAGCAGTATCCTACTGCACAGTAGATCTGGCATGCTTTGAGAGAGCATTATGGCGCTCCGTCAGCTCCTAAATTGAGGATGATGACTTATAAATTCATCACGTATAAGAAGAGGCACGATCATACCATGAAACAACATTTAATGCACATGTCGAGTATGATCACCTCTCTAAAGAATATGAGGGAGCCGATGTCTGATGAGCTTCAGGTACTGTGTGTGATCTAGTCCATACCTGACTCCTGGGATGTGATTAAGACCTATCTCACGCACACTGAGAGTATTTGTACTTTTATGGACGTGAGTAGGCACTGTAAGCTCGAGGAGGAGCGTCAGGAGGTGGCTAGGTCTTCTTCTGCTCATGCTAATATCACGGAGTCGAGTAAAGGCTCCCGGGGTGTAAAGTACAAGTGACGCAAGCATGGGAAGAAGGCCAAGGGCCAAGACAAGAAGAAGCAACCTACCAAGACTGACGACAAAAGACAGAAGCACAAGAAGAAGGAGTTCGATAAGAGTAAAATCCAATGCTATGTTTGTGGCAAGTTTGGGCATTTCGCACGCGAGTGTGGCAAACGAAAGGTATGTCATTCTTCTTTATATGGTTTGAGTTACATATCATCTAGTGTGATTCTCTCTAACTCTTCTCCTTTATGGATTGTAGATTCAGGAGCCACGGACTATGTAACTCGGGACATGAGCACATACGTGGAGTTCCGTCATTTGAGTCCCCAGGCGAGGAGACTGTACGTGGGGAATAGAGGATTTATAGAAGTGAAAGGGATTGACACTTGCAAGCTATTGTTGCGAAGTGACTAAGTCTTATATCTTCATGACATTTTGTATGCTTTTGAGATTAGGCGGAATCTTATATCTGTCCGATGTTTGGATTTGTTAGGATATTCTATGTTGTTGGGAAACTCTAGAATTTTTATTACATATGACAGTTCTTTGATTTGTTCTGGTTTGATCCATGAGGGACTTTATGTACTGGATATGATTTCCTTTTATGAGATTTGTTCTTCTTCTACTATTGCTTTTGCATTTGATAGTGTAGTGGATGATGTGAAAGTATGACGTAGTAGGCTTGGCCACATAGGGCAAGAGAGGATGACCCGGTTAGTTACGAGCAGCTTGTTGGGCCCGCTTACCAAGGTCTAGTTGCCCGTGTGTAAGTTTTGCCTTGCCGGCAAAGCCATTAGAAAACTATTTGGGAAAGCAATGAGAGTTGAGACTCCATTACAATTGGTTCATTGTGACATTTGCGGACCCATGAATGTGAGAGTCCGAAACGGAGCCACGTATTTTATTACGTTTATAGACGACTACACGCGTTTTGGTTACGTCTACCCGATCTCGTACAAGTCTGAGGCACTAGAGTGCTTCGAGAGGTTTATTGGCGTGGTTGAAAATCAGCTAGACTTGAGGGTGAAAACTCTCAAAACCGATCAAGGGTGCAAGTATCTGTCTGAACAGTTTAAAGAGTTTATTTTCGATAGAGGCATTACTAGACAGTTAACTATTCCTGCTACTTCTCAACAGAACATAGTAATCGAGAGAAGGAATAGTACTCTATTGGAGATGGTGAGGTCGATGATGGTGCAGACCAATTTACCTATCTTCCATTGGGGGGATGCGTTATTGACTGCCGCCTACGTCCTCAACCGTGTTTCGACGAAGTCCGTAGTCAGCACCCTATGCGAGTTTTGGACAGGGAGATAGCCTGAGCTTAGCCATTTGAGGCCATGGGGTTGCGCCGCGTATATTCATGATTCATCGCATCAGTACGGCAAGTTAAGTCGATGAGGAAAAAATTGTATCTTCATTAGATAATCTGAATACTCTAAGGGACATGTATTCCTAGGAGAACATACGGATGACACTGTCACTGAGATAGAGTCTCGTGATGTCACTTTTCTCGAAAGTGATTTCCCTAATAGAGGAGAAATCGATCGAAACTTCACATTTTATGAAATGGATGAGCCTAGTGGCTCAGCCGAGCCCAGTGGCGGGACTCAAGAGACGATTATGGATCTTGGTTATAGTGGGAGCGGTCCATCTGAAGGTGTGGAGACTCTTTTCTCCTCGTAGGAGTAGTCGGGGACAAGTGCCATGTCGCCGTTTCCTGATTGAGGATCTCTTGCCCCCGGGGGGGGGGGGGGGGGGGGGGCCGAGGTTCTCGAGAGTTCAGCAAAGGACCAATGATTACAGGTCATGCACTAGGAAATGGAATTAATGAGAGTCAACGGGGTTTGGGACCTAATTGACTTACCTGAGAATAGAAAGGTCATTGAGAACAAGTGGGTTCTCAAAATTAAAAAAAAGACCGACGGATCGATTGAGAGGTACAAGGCCCGTCTGGTAGCCATGGGTTATAAGCAGACTAAGGGCATTGACTATGGGGAGACTTTCTCTCCAGTAGTCAAATTTATTTCGATCCGTTTACTTTTAGCGATTGTCACTAGTATGGATCTAGGTTATACCAGATGGACGTTAAGACCGTTTTCCTTAACGGGAGCCTAGATGAGGAGATCTATATGGAACAGCCGCCTGGGTTTGTTCTAGTAGGTCAAGAGGACAAGGTCTGTCGACTTTGGAAATCGATATACGGCCTAAAGCAGTCATCCAGGTGGTGGTATTTAAGATTTCACGATGAGGTGATATCTTACGGTTTTACGATGGTCGAGGAGGATTATTGTGTCTATCTGATTCGGTCTAATAACTCTTTTGTAATCCTGTCGTTGTATGTGGATGACATAATGTTGGTCGGGAACGATATTCAGTATTTAATGACTATTAAAGTGCAGTTGTCATTCAGTTTTGACATGAAAGATATGGGTGAAACTGAGTTCATCCTTGGAATTCAGATCCAGAGGGATCGTTCTAAAAAAACGTTAGCTCTTTCACAAGAGACCTACATTAGGAAAATTCTCAAGCGTTTTGAGATGAGTGACTGTAATCCCACAGATACTCCGATCGCCAAAGGTGAAGGTCTGAGCCTGGAAATGTGTTCAAAAACTCAGGAAGAAATAAGGGAAATGAGTAAAGTATCTTACTCCAGTACAGTGGGAAGTTTAATATACGCAATGTTGTGTACTAGACCGAACATTTGTTATGCAGTTGGTCTGGTAAGCAAATCCAGGAAAGGGTCATTGGAGAGCAGTGAAAAGGATTTTTCGATATGTAAAAGGAACTGCAAACTTCTCCTTGTGTTATGAAAGAGGCGATTTGTGCCTTGTGGGCTATTCAGACGCCGACTGGGGAGGCGATTTGGATAAGCACAGATCGACATTAGGTTTTACTTTATTGCTCAATGGCGGGGCCATCTCTTAGAGTAGTAAAAAGCAAACATGTGTTGCTCTATCTACAATGAAGGCTAAGTTCGTAGCATGCTCAGTTGCAGTTCAAGAGAGTGTTTGGCTCCGAAAACTACTAAATGACTTAGGGATTATAACGGATAGTAAGAGACCAGTAACGATTTATTGTGATAATCAGACCGCTATCACTTACACTCGAGACCCTAAATTTTATAGTAGAACCAAACACATTGACACCAGATTCCATTACGTGAGAGACATCATCGAGAAGGGTGAAGTGACCGTCAAGTACATTTCTACACACATCATGGTGGCTGACCCCTTCACCAAACCCATCACTAAAGACTCCTTTTTAGGGCATAGAGAGTCATTGGGTTTGGGTATCTTCTGACATTTCTCAGTTTGTACTTATTGATGACATTGATGCTTATTGATTCTGCTATATATTTGATTATTATGCATTATTCAGTCATTTTTGTGTTAATATTTTCATTTAATGCACTTACTTTTATTATCATATATATATTTTGTGGTGTGATAATAGATATGTCAGGCAGGTGAGATCGACTCTCTCATACGAGTGACCACCTCCAGTTCTGAGTGAGCGAGGATGAGACGGCTTCTAGCTGCAAGAGACTTTGAGAGTGGCCCTGCTAAAATATAAGTCGCCCTGATACGTGTTCAGGATGAGGTCATATGTGATATGATCGACATGGATATACCCACATCCATGTAGCCTGTGAGTAGTTAGATTTGAGATCTCAGATATCACCTGCGACTTATGATATTGTCTCTGAGGTATTGTCTCTGAGATCTCTGGATAAAATCTTATGTGTAGACTGAGTCCCCATACCTGCATAGTGTTAGAGAAATATGATATATGCCCTTTTGAGAGATGGAGGAGTAATATTGTGGCACGTGTTTCATACCACGTGTGAAAAGACGACTTGGGATAGTGAGAACTATATTACTTGAGACAATAATTTAAAATTTTTCCCCGAACTCCACTGTGTGAGACTTGAGATCCATTGGGTGGGATCTCTTGTGCTTTTATTACTTTCGGCTGTCTCTTGATGTCGTGATTTAGTGTTTACTACTTTAGTCTATTTACTGATGGCTCGGAAGATAAATTGAGATCTGAAGGACAGGTCTAGGAAAGCAACTGAATTGAGATCGATAGATTCGAGTTTGGGAAAAAGAAGACCAAATGATATTGTATCATTATGTTGTATTCATCGACCGATCTTTTATCTTCATCCATATAGGGATTTGAACGTAATAGTGAACACATAGTCGAGCGATATCTGGGGATTACTTTCGATGAGGAAAATAACTCGATGGATGTAATTAGTTTTTGGATCTGGGGTATAGCGAACTTTCTTTTGATACTAACTGTGACTACTCGATCATCCTAACAGGTGTGTCGGAGAGTCTTTGTTTGTAGGTGTACTCGCTAGTCGCATGACATCCAACCCTGTATGAAAACTCTGTAGGGTGATATGGTGGATTGCATGAGTTGTGATCTTATGACGGAAGTAAAATGTTCTCGTGTGCAAGTGAAAGATATTGGTTAATGCCCACGTGGGGCAGTTTTTACCATTAGTAAAAAAAAAAATTGAATTTCAAAATAAGGGGGATAATGGGTAGTTACCCATTACCCCACTCTCCCATATTTTCTCTCTACATTACTCCTAAAGGAGTTGTAATTGGAATGAAATGATGATTATTCTATTATCAAATAGAATACAAGAGTAATATAGTGATAGGACATGATTACCATTTTGAGAGAAAATTTTATTAGAGAGAGAATTAATTGTTGAGAAGAATAATTAATGGTGAGGGTTTTCTGATCGTTCGAGAATCATAAGATTAAAAGATTGGAACGTTATGGTATCGTGTTGATAATTTATTACACGTAACTATCATCCCGATTTCAAATGATTCGTATTCAAAATTTGTAATTGTTAAGATTTTCTTTTATTATTTTTATTTTGTAATTTAGTTTTTTTTTTTTTTTTTAAAAAGGGTTATTGTGGTGGCTTCCAAATTTAATGTCAAAACAACCTAATTGGTTTTCCTCCCCAATGTCATTTCCTCTTGGCCCCTCTGCAGCATTGTTGCCTCCCCCCCAAGTATTCATCACTACTGGCTTATTTTTAACTTTTTTGCTTTTTTTATTAATTTTTTAGCCGTCTTTTTTCAAAATAATAAGCCATTCTGAGTCAAGCATTCAAACCATACCAACCATCCAGCATCGGCCTTTACTCCCCCACCTTTTTCAAGCATTTCATCCATGCCTTATATAAGTTTTCTGACACGATCTGTCGATTCCTTTTTTTTTTTTTTAATTTTATTTTAAGTATACCTATTGTTGGGTGTGCACACTTTCTTTCTCAAATTATTCATGGTCCAAATTACCCTGGCTGCCCATCTCCAATACAACCGGAAAGCTAATAGTTTTATATTGTTTTTCTTGACTGATTGTAAGGCTACTTGTGTCAAAATTAATATCTTTCTAATTTATTAATTATAATTATTTGTACTGGTTGCTCAGGGTCATTTGCTAAAGTACATTCATTATTCATGTTGAGTGTGGTTTTATTTTAGAAAAAGAAAATCAGTAACCTGTTTCAAAAGTGTGAGATTTGTATACATAAATAATATTATAATTTTACATTAACAATAAATTTGGTTAGAACATAAGGTGGGAGGAAAAGAGAAAAAAAGTAAATATCCGATAAAATAGGAGATTACGTTCGTTTGATTCGAAATAAAAATGAGGATGGAAATAAAAAATGAGTGAAATAGCACACCTTCTATATTAGAAAAAATTTCTTTCCGATTGTAAACAGATTGGAGTTGTAATAAAAATTTATGAATAAAGTTATCTTTTTTTTTTAATTTTACATGACTTAAAAAGAGTAACACTTATTTTTTTCTCTTTTCTTATCTACTTTTCACTTCAATCAAATAAAGGAAAGTAATATATATATTTTTTTCATCAACTTTTACCAAACAAAATTAAAAGAAAAATGTATTCACTTTGTTCAGCTGAAATAAATTTCTCCATTCCCTTCTCTCCTCATCCACAAACCAAACTTATCCTAAATAAATAAAGTTTACTCTTTTTTTTTTTTTTTTAACCAGTGATTATTATCAATTCTTTTCGTTTCAGAAAACCAAAGGAATCAGCCCTTGTAGATTCTCAAATCTGAAACGGGTCATCCAACATCCTCGTCTCCCTTTGTCTTATTCTCTCACATCCATTACACGTGGCAATGTCGTAGGAATTTAGTTTGTATAACCATGGGCCTGACCTTGTTATCGTTTCAATCATGCATCAAAAAAGTAACGCTCTAATTTAATAAATCTTCTCTCTCCCCGTACGCACACGTCCTTAGTAAAATAGTACAACTTATTATCATCATTCCCAAAGAGCAGTGCAGTTAAATACTCCGAATCACCTCCGACCATCAAGATTCATGGATCCCTGATGTATAGTATACGGACAAAACACAACCCGCATGGGGACTGACGTCAACCGTGATTACCAAAGTCTCCCCTCGAAAATCAAGTATAGCTAAATCACCAACATTTCCCACAGAGAACCTCATTTCCCATATAAATGGAAAAACATACATACATACATACATATATACATATATATATATATATATATATATACATATTACATTTTTAACATGAACTGGATTGTGTATAGGTTCGGTTGTCTTGGCCTAGACCCAAAGCTAGCAGGATCACACTAAGATTCGACCTGTTTTAGAGGTCCAATATAAGTTTATGTTTTGGTTAACCTGAATCTAATTATTATGTATAATTTTATTTTTTCAATATTTTATATAACATAACATAAAGTTAACTCGACTATGTATAAATCTTTTAAAATATTAGAGGTCAGATTAGTTCGAAAGAATGACGTAAATAAAAGATGGATGAAATAGTTCCTCTTTCATGTTAAAAAAAAAAGAAAAAGTCTTCACTTATAGATGAAGTGAAATTATAATAAAAATTTATGAATAAAATTTTTCCATTTATTTAATTTTTACATGATTTATGAAAAATAAAATTCATTTTTTTTTCATTTTCTTCACTTTTTATTTAAACTAAATAAGAAAAAATAATATTTATTTACTTTTATTCTATTCCTACTAAATAAAAAAATATATTTATTTTCATTAATCTTAGAAAATCTTTCCTTCCCTTTTCCCTCTCTCTCTCTCTCCCTCTCCCCCCTTCCCATTTATGAACCGAACTTATCCTTGATATCGATAAAATAGTAAAATTTGATAGGTTAGCTTCGCGATTTTGAATTAATAAATAGTTACAATCATGACTCCACGACACACAATTTCTCTCCACTCGTCTCTTACTTCCTCCTCCTCCTCTGTCCTTTCGCTCCCCAAACTCCTGGGGAAAATGAAATCATTCTACGGGAAAGATCGAATATTCCGTTCACCGAGACCACCTCTGATCCTCCCACGTGACCAAAACACCACCCTCGTTTCCTTCCTCTTCCGCAACCTATCTCTATATCCGAACACCCCCGCTCTCATCGATGACGACGCCAACGGGTCGCTTACCTTCCAACAACTGAAAATCGCCATCGCCAAATTCTCTCACGCTCTCATTCGCCTTAACATTAAAAAATCCGACGTCGTACTCATCCTCGCTCCTAATTCTGCTAAATTCGCAGTTTGTTTCCTGGGAGTCACAGCAATTGGCGCCATAGCAACCACAGTAAACCCCCTGTACACCACAACAGAAATCGGAAAGCAAATCAAAGATTCCAATCCCAAGCTGATTATAACTGTCCCTGATCTGTTCGACAAAATCAAACAATTCAATCTCCCTGTAATTTTCCTCAATTCCCCCACCCCACCATTGTCAAATCTTCGGAATCTCAAAATCCATTCATACGAAAACATAACCAATGAAATGAAAAGCATTACAGAATTTCCGAAAACAGAAACCAAACAGAGCGATATTGCGGCCCTGTTGTATTCCTCGGGAACAACGGGAGTAAGCAAAGGGGTGATTCTCACCCATCGGAATTTCATTGCCTCCGGATTAATGGCGGCTTCGGATCAAGATTTCTACGGAGAGAAGAACAATGTTTTCCTGTGTTTTCTTCCGATGTTTCATATATTTGGATTGTGTGTGATTACGTATTCGCAGTTACAGAGGGGGAATACTGTGATTACGATGTCGAGGTTTGAGATGGACAGGGTCCTGAGCGCCATAGACAAGTACAAGATTACGCATATGTATGCTGTTCCGCCGGTGATAATTGCGCTCGCCAAACGGGTTGCGGATAAGAAGTATGATTTATCTTCTCTGAGGCTTATTGGATCTGGTGCGGCTCCTCTGAGCAAGGAGGTCATGGATGATTGTTCCAAGAATTTCCCCAACTCCCATGTTGCTCAGGTATTCTCTGTCTGTGTTTTTTTTTTGGAAGTATTTGATTTTTCTTTTCTTTTCATTTCTTTCAATGGTATCTTCTTAAGTTTTGTTGCAAGATTCATGGTATTTTGACAGTATTGATATTTAAGGTATTTACTAAATATTGATACATTATCTGATAGTCATAATCTATTTTTTCTATTTTGAGCGAATGACAATATAAAAAATTATCAATACCACATATATTAATATCTCACCATATTCTGGGTCAAGTTTTAAGTTTCTACTCTTATTATTTTCTATTGACATTTTATTGAGACCATATAATCATCACTCAGTAATTTTGAACCCCGTAACTAACTCGTATTAATTTTTAAAAATACTATATAAAGTATATAGTTTCGGACTAATATGTATGAATTCCATTTTATAATGATCTTATAAATGGATTACCAAGTAAATATTTTGTTTGTTCAGTTTAAAATGCATTTAGTTTATTTAGTTTTAATCTTAATTATTTGAGTAGATACACAAAAACCCCTGTTGGAAAATTTTAAATTTGTTTTAGTTTTAATTAATTTAATTTAATTTTTTTTTATTAAAACAAAAATTTTATACTAAAAACATAAAATACTAAGAATAAAAAATCAAAATTTTTCATAAAAATACTAAAACGTCATTATTATTAACCTTTTCTTGGAAATCTCATTGAGTTTATCCAAAACAGGTTTATGATTGCACAATCTTCTTAGCTAGCGGGCATCCTTCATAAATGAAGGAAAGCCTTTTATTTTAAGTTTTTAATGCCTTTGCATTTTTATTTTGAGGAAAATAATATTCATGGAACAATTTTGTTCATAATTCATAGGTGAGTGTGAGTTGCACATGCTACAAGATGATTTGCTCAAAATTCTTTAAACGTATCATTTTTGGGTCTGCATCTACCACAATCATAAGGGAAGGGTTGTCCTTATGCCATTTTTTTTTTTGTTTTTTTGAATTTGTATTTCATATATAAAGGGCTAAGATATTGCATTGGGAAACCCATTTTTGTCTGATTGGAGTAATAAGCCTTCCTCCTCGGATGGTACATTTTTTATTTAACGTGGTTACTTCTTACTTGTGATTGATTGCCTGAAACCTAATATTAAAAGACACAGCCACCCTCTACCCTCATCTGTTTTGTCCTCTCCCCTCATTTTTTATTTTAATTCAAAATTTATTGATATTAATTAAGAATTTGATTTGATGTTACAATTTGGTGATTTTGTGAACTGATGACGATGAATGAGGTATAATTTAATTAATATTATTTTTTATTTTTTAAAATTTTAAATTTAAGTCTTTTTAATATTTAAAAAGGGAAAGATTTTGTGTTTAAGATCCGGTGTTGTTGATATCAAATTTTATTAGTTTAAGTGATTGAATATTTTATATTTTTAATAAAAAATATTGAATTTAAATATTGAGAAAAAAGAAAAGGGATCCTGGAGTGTTAATTTTTTAACGGACGTCTTAATCTCGAACGGAATTCGGTGAAAGCGAGAAAAAAAAATCTATTGTTGGATGTTGATTGGACTTTACCTGGTAGATTGTGGGGATGGGAACGGTTTGGGTGGGACACTAGAAAGGACTTGCGGGTTTGGTTCGGTTCGGTTCGCAAAGGCCCGAGTTTGGTAGGGCCTAAAATTTCGTTCACCGACGCCGGAGGAAAT
Organism: Dillenia turbinata; assembly: GCA_037126225.1. Lineage (NCBI taxonomy): Eukaryota > Viridiplantae > Streptophyta > Magnoliopsida > Dilleniales > Dilleniaceae > Dillenia > Dillenia turbinata. Next base: position 5,616,671 of record JBAMMX010000003.1, on the reverse strand, counting down.
TGTTTTTGGCTAAGAATTGAAAATAAATATTCCTTTCATCGATTTCCTTTTAATTTTGATTTTTTTCACTATTTATTGATCTCGGAAAAGACTATTGTACCCTTCTCGTTAACTTTCTCTTTCTTATTCTCTCTCCTCTGTTATCTTCTTTCAGATCTCTCAGTAGTATTACGGTAAAATAACAGCAAAAATACCCTTTTGGATGTAATGACAGGTGACAAACCCGAGAAAGAACAATTTTTTATTTTTTACCTTGCAACAACGATTTTACCATCAGGTTGATGTTCTACGCTATTCATCCTAGCATGGCTTATTGCTGGGTCGTGTTCTTTCCAAATGATTAAAACGATTTGTGTGAGCATAAGTGCTTGGTGGATAATGGTTGTTGATTTTCAAATGTAGTTACAAGTTTAACGGACTTGAGTCCTCTTTGAAGTGCCTTCTGTTTGAGCTGCCTCTCCTTGATGAGGTCTATTGTTTTCTGGCAGGGCTATGGTTTGACAGAAACTTGTGGAATTGTTTCTGTGGAAAATGCTAAAGCGGGAAGGCGCAATTCTGGTTCAACCGGGCACCTTGTTCCTGGAGTTGATGCACAAATAATTAGCGTAGACACATTGAAGCCCCTTCCTCCGAATGAGTTGGGGGAGATTTGGGTCAGAGGACCAAATATGATGTCAGGTAACATTTTGGTGAAATGGTTTTCATGTTTATTAGACTTTGGGTTTCACGACTTTATGAAGTAGTTATTTTAATTTCGAGACCTCATAAATTACTATTGCACTGTATTCATCTCTTGTGCAAGATGTTTATTAATGTGTTTTCTCTAAGTGTTTGCTACGTTGTTTTTCCTGTGCCATGGAGACTCCCTCTCTCTTGTTGTGAACTCTGACAGTTCTAGATGGGTTAGTTTTTCTACTGAGATTTATCAGATAACTACTGAGATTAATGTTGTTGTTGTTGTTAATCAGATAACTAGTGCAAAACTTGTTGGTCAATTATGCAGCCTCCTGGATTACGTGGATTTTTGTATTTTTTACTTTTGTCAGGCTTGTGTGTGATGACTGCCGATTTGGTTTATGTTTTTGTTTTTGTTTTTTTCACTTGGATGTTGTAAATTGATAGTCATGTTTTTCAACAATTTTTCTATCTACTTATGTGGTGCAAATTTTCCAATAACAACTTACAATTGACTACATGATCGCTTTACTCGGTGAGTATCGATAGGCCATAATAATTTAAGAAATTTGTCAGGGTAAAAAAAATATATTCTAGGTATGAGTTTCCTAAGTCATGTTACTTGTGTTGCTGGAGCTTCTTGATTTTTCTTTTCCAGGGTACTTTAATAATCCACAGGCCACAAAGCTGACTATAGATAAACAGGGATGGGTGCACACAGGAGATCTAGGATACTTTGATGAGGATTCCCAGTTATTTGTTGTGGACCGAATTAAAGAGCTCATCAAATATAAAGGATTTCAGGTAACTTTTATCTTGGAAATGTAATTAGGATTTGCACTTGCCTAGCCTCTCCGGCCAGTGTTTAGCTCCTCATCTCATGCATACATACATACATACAGCCTGATTGTATATAAAGCCTGGCTGGAGCTTGTTTTTCTAACTTGCTTGAGCATACAACAGCTAGCCTTTGAATCTCAAGTTCTCAATCGACCATGTTAAGGAGATGAATTTTGCTGTTTGATAATAAATAGTTTCTGGAGTTATGTAGCTTCTTTGCATGATTTCAATCGGCATTCAACTTAGACTTGGCAGAAAACTTAGCCGCAGGTCCATTGTTTAAACTCCGCCTCTGTAGTCTCCATATTCTGAAGCATTGAGGCGAGCTGACCTGTGTCTTAGACAATTTGGTGTCCTCTCCTCGTGAATTCAGATTAGGATGAACTTGACAGACAAGGGGCGTTATTGGATTTTTAGCTTTTAATTTTTTGAGTTAGGAATACATTTTTGGGTAGAATGGCCTTGTCAAAATCTGGTGATCAGATTCAGATAGACAGGCATGAGGTAGGAAATTGAGTTAGGATTAGATTTGTGGCTTAGAGTGACCTCATGTCTATTTAACCATCTCTATTTCAGGTTGCACCTGCAGAGCTTGAAGGGCTGCTTCTTTCTCATCCTGAAATATTGGATGCTGTTGTTATCCCGTAAGTGGATTTACACTAATAATATTAGCTGCAATTTTGAAAATACAGTATTCATTTTAATGCTTTAGACATGATTCCATCATCATTTTCTGTTTGTAGGTTTCCTGATGCTGAAGCTGGTGAGGTCCCAATTGGTTACGTGGTTCGTTCACCCAATAGCTCTCTTACTGAAGAGAATGTTCAGAATTTTATAGCAAAGCAGGTGAGGTTGAGCCATGCTGATGTGCAGGCATTCTATGCTCGCATGTGGGTAACCTTGTTCACAATTTCACATTTCTTCTTTTCGGTTTTAGGTTGCGCCTTTCAAGAGGTTGCGGAGAGTGGCATTTATAAACAGTGTTCCCAAGTCAGCCTCAGGCAAGATACTCAGAAGAGAGCTAATAGAAAAGGTCCGGTCAAAGATGTAAGTTAGAGTCACAATCCAACTCTAAAGAGTGGTAAAAAGATAGAAAAAGAGAGAAATTAGGGAATAGAAAGAGAGAGAGAGAGAGAGCTAGAGAGAGAAAGACAGAATATATGAGAGAAAAAAAAGATTTCATTACATTCCATTGCATATCTATTATATATATTGAATTACTATTTATATTAACTATTTAATCACTTCACTAACCCTGATAACTACTAACTATTTTTTTAACTAACTATTAACATTTACACTTAATCACTAACTATTTTTACTAATTATGATTAACTATTAACCATTATAGTTAATAGTTGTTATAATATTTCTTTTTTTGAAGACATTCTTGTATTCAAGAATGAAAAACCAAGAATTGAGACTTGAATTCATGAATTTTGAATTGAAATTTGTATTTGTTTTGAGAGATAAGATGATAGAAATGAACAATTGATTTGACTTGAGTTGTAGGAAGAGTAGTGGGTGAAAAATGGAGACGGTGAATTTTAAGAAAGACCTTTCTTGTATTAACTTTTGGTGGATGATTTTTGTCGATGAATATTGAAAATTCAATCATCGGATGACTTGGTAAGAAATCATCATTAAGATATTCTTTTTTTGACAATTGAAATCTTGCTCCTAATGAAGAATTTTTCTCAACGAATCCTGAAATTTCAACTTTTGGAAGGTTTGATAAAAAATCACTATTAATAAGTTATTTCTTATTCATTTGTAATCCTTTTTCTACTATCAATATTTTTTCACCAAGGGTGGGTAAAATGGATGACTTAAAATGTGTATTCATACCTTGTTATTCATACTTTTCTTTGCTATCTAATTTCTTTTTATTTTCTTTTAGATTGAGAGAGCTTGAGAGAGAAAGAGAGATAGAATACAAGAGAGAGAAATAGAAATTTCATTACATTCCATTTTATTCCATATCTATTACATGTAATAGATTACTATTTATACTATTTTTACTAACTAATTTTATTAACTATTTAACTACTTCACTAACTCTAATAACTACTAACTATTTTCTTAACTAACTAATAATATCCACACTTAACCACTACTTATTTTTACTAAAATTGTTATAATATTTTTCCCTTTAAAGATATCCTTACCCTCAAGGATGTAAAACTAAAAATTGAGACTTGAATCCATAAATTTTGAATCAAAATTTATATTTGTGTTGAGAGGTAAGAAAATAGAGATTAACAATTAATTTGACTTGAGTTGTAGGAAGAGTAGTGGGTGAAAAATAGAGACATGAAAATTTGAGAGAGATCTTTCTTTAATTAGCTTTTTGTGGAGGATTTTTCTCAGTAAATATTGAAAATTCAATCATCGGATGACTTGGCAAAAAATCATTATTAATATGTTCTTTTTTAGACAATTGAAATCTTACTTCTAGTGAAAAATTTTTCTCAATAAATCCCAAAATTTTAACTTTTGAAAAATTTGATAAAAATTCATTATTAATAGATTATTTGTTGTTCATTTGTGACCCTTCTTTTACCATTAATATTTTTTCATTAGGAGCGCGTAAAATGAAAGGCTTAAAAAGTGTATTAATACCTTATGTTTCATACTTTTCTTTGCTATTTAATTTCTTTTTATTTTCTTACTTTCTTTTCACCAAAGTGCTGACATCTTCATCGATATTAAACATTTTTAATATACGCGTCATGAGAGTATCCATCCTTTTGTTATGTTCCTCCAATGTTTTCTTTTATTCTTGCCTTTTTTTTTATATATTTTTCAAACTAATCATCTCTCATCATTGATAATGTTAAAAATTATGGACTATGATATCAATTTATTACAATTCAACTCTATGGTAAAAAGATAAAGAAAGAGAAAAATTAGGGAGAGAAAAATATAAAGAGAGATAGAGAGAGCTAGAGAGAGAAAGAGAGAGATAGATGGATTTCATTACATTTCATTCTATATCTATTACATGTATTAGATTACTATTTATATTATTTTTACTAACTATTTAATAATTTTATTAACTTCAACAACTATTAACTATTTTCCTAATTAATTACTAATATTTACACTTAACTATTAACTATTTTTATTAATTATGATTAATTATTAATTATTATGATTAATAGTTGTTCCAATAAATCAACCTTTATCTTTTGTACGTGTACCTATCTGCATCAGCAAGTGCCCAGCAAATGCCCAGTGAATCGGGGCACCCCTTTTTGTGAATATCTAATACCAATTTATCACAATTCAATAAACCACATGCGGATTTTTCATAATTATTTTCTATCGAAGAAATGAAAATTTTCATTAGCACAAATCACCTGACAAGGTATCGACAATGAAAGGAGAGAAAGAGGAACCCCAATCTCCTTGATGTGACCTAGAACTCGTAGCCCTTGCTACTAAGTGGATGACACTATTCACATACCTTCTGACAAAAGAAATTGGAATTCGGAAGCAAGAGACCAATCTCCAACTAGATCAAAGTAAGATAAGGGAGAATTAGCTCCATAATAGAATTAATAACAGCTAAAGCGTCTGACTCGGTACCCAGTCATACCCTCTCGGATAGGCATCAGTGGTAGAAAGGATCCCCTTGCTATGCACCTTGGGGGATACTTTTAAGCGCCGCATTTTCCGCCGAAGGTTTGCACCCACCGTGTTGGTGGGGGTGGACGCCTCATTTAAGCAAAGAAATAAGGAAAAAGAACCACTTCATGTGGTGGTTTCCATGACCACTAAGAATCCTAGATGTTATGGCTGCATCCATTCTGAGAGCTTGGTTCTTTTCAATTTTTCTGTCCCTGCTGGTAAAGGCTTTAGAATATGTCAAAGGGAAATCACGAGTTTGGTTTCTTTTAACAAGGAGGATACAACCTGACTATGTGCTTTGGCTTAAACATTCATATAAATCATTTGAAATTCTTGAATCATTTTATCGGTGTACATACAAAGTAATAATTCAGTCGCGTTAACCATGACCATTGACAGAGTGGTAGCATATTATGAATATTTAGCACAATTCAAATGGGCTAATTTGAGAATGCAAAGGGTCTCAAAAAATAGCTCACCCACCATTTGACCTGAGTACTTTGACAATATGCCATATGCTCTGTAATTTCTTAGTGTTGTAAAATTTAATAAACAGCTGGCCATAAAAATAAGTGAATACAATAAAAGCTGTCATCTTGTCTAGTTGGGTAATTTATTTCCCGTCTCAAAAAAAAAGAAAAAAGGAAGAAGTATCGCCATTTGCCACATCAAAAACCTTGTGGGTCCTGTTGAGGACACTGAAGAGTTCATACAAAGAATCATTGAGGATTGGTGATGGTAAGTGGAGAGACCATATGATGAAAAATCTAATAAAAAGCTGCGCTACGGGTAAACTACAGGAGAAGACAAAAAGAGAATGGTGCTCTGTAAAAATAAAGCTGGTGACTGTGTTGCGTGTTGGACAACAAAATGCTGGAAATAATGTAAGACATAAGGACATGGAAAGAAATCATCATGACTGAAGCAAAATTGAGTGTTTCTAAGGACTGCAAATGTACACACTGCCCCTTCTTTACCAAGCACAAACGCAGGAATACTCTGATACGCTCACATCATTCGGTAGAAGAAGAAGAGGAAGAGGAAGATTCCTTCATGTACCTAAGAGAAGACCCCATTAGCTTTCCAAAAGCCTGATCCAGCCACAAATTCTTTTGATCCACTTAACTTGGTTTTTAGTTTTAGCTCTAGAACTCACTTAAAACTTTTGGGCTTTACCTGCATATTTTAGGGAAATGGGCTTTTTGACTGGGAATGAGCCCGTCTTTAAGGGTTTGCTACGTTTGTACAAAAATATGAAAGGACAGATCTAAGTGTCCTTCTCCACCCACACAAAAAACAAAAAAAAAAATCCAAGTGTCCTTAAAGGGTAGGCTCTATTTCATAGTTTTTTAGTGGTGGGGTTCGAAAAAATTAATGACAAAATTAATAAAACATTAATAAGATAAATTTGCGTATTTGGTTAAAAAATTTCTCACATATTCAATTTTACTAATTTTGTTATTTAACTATTTTGTTGAATAAAACAACAATTGTGGTTTTTTTTTTTTTTTTTAAAGGTTGAAAATACATACGGAAGGGTAGTACATTCCTAGAAAAGCATCAATAAGGAAAAGAATTACAAATAAATGTTTGGTGCGAATTCAATGTGATTTGTTAGGTTTGAAGATGACTCAATTGCCAAGCCAAGTGCTGGGTCCAAAATGTTTTAAACTATAGTGGACAAAAACTCACAAGCAAGCAGCACCTTTTCTTTTCTTTTCTTTTCTTTTTTCTTATTTTCTTCTCCTCCATCTCTCCAAGACTTTTGACACTGAGAGATTCCCTTGCAATGCAAAGTAGTAGTTCAATTATACATTCTGCACATGCAACCACATATTCACACTTTTGTGATTGAGCTGCAATCTCCCCCCCCCCCCAATGCATTGTCCCACTCTGCTTTAATTATAAAAAAAGAAAATTAAATGCAATTCTTGATAAATTTATTTCACATCTTTTGGCTTATTTGAGTAGGAATGCAACTTTCGAATTTTCTCTGAGGCCCTCCATAGAATTCTTGATTAATCAACATCATGTAGCAAGGTAGGAGATAATGTTCTGTGACCGTTTTGGTGTAAACTAAATCTAGTTCAACTCGGTTGAACCTTTAAAAACAAATTTCTCCTAATGTCTATTATATTCACACACAAGATTTGAATTTGAGATTTTATTTAAGACTACCGGTGTTCAACCAATAACCAAGTGTTGGTTATATATTTTGGTACTGCCAATAGTATGTTGTATATATGAAATAATTATAATCCAAAAATATTTCCTGAAATGATCATAAATTAGAAAAAGACCCTTCTCAATGAATGCCTCCTTATCTTCTCTCCTTCAAAGCTGTGGTCTCTGGTCACTTTCTATCTTTGAGCAAAATTATCCGACCAAAAAAAAAAAAATCACATGTACAAAAGCTCAAATGTCCAAATTCATCTACATGAGTACCTCAACTCCATTTGGAAATTCACTCCCCCACTTGATCTTGACACTTCATCTATGACTTACCATTCAAAAACAATGACTAGTGACTACCAATGCCCATAACAAGAATCAAGTTTTTTTGGCATTTTAATGCAAGATATTGGACATTGTTGGATCAATTATTCAACATTATTATTGCAAAGTTTCTCTTTTTTCATATGGTACTACCGTTACATGATCAGTCCATTCCTTCATCTCAAATCTAAAAATCTTAAATCTTTTGGTACCATTTGTGGGGTAATAGCTACATTTTGCTAGATGGTGACCTTCATCCAAAATGGGATATCGCTTTCTTGATAGTAACCATTTTACTGTAACATTGATCCATCCTTTTATTTTCTTTGAGCATAATCTTTGGGATTTTTATTTTGTTCTCCCACCATATAATGGTAGCAAAGTCACATATGTCTAACCATGCACATGGAATGGGGCCATGACATTGTTTTTTGAAGGGCTTGAATTCCCTACCCCACCCCTGTTGCATTGGCTTTGGATAGATCGATGGGGAAAGTGATAGTTGCCTGAATTCTCATGGCTTCATAATTTCATTAGAGAATGTGCGTATAAATGGGGTTTTGACAAACCATGTAAATCCTTTGTATATATAGGGATTGAACGTTATATTCCCTTAATCATAAGTCTCAATTTCGAATTATGATTCTTAGTGTTTAGTCAAATTAGTTGGGTGAAATCCATATATCGATTGTGACAAATAACCCGCTTTCACAAAAAAAAAAAAAAAAAAAGGGAAAAAGTGGGGTTCAAGTAATTTTTAACAAAATGTCGATCTCTAAAACTTTAAAATCAATTCAATTCAGATAAAAATAAATTTGATAAAATTTATTAATTTAATAATATTTTTAATATTTTTATGAAAATTTTTAATTTTTATTTGTAAAACTTTTTATTATCTATAATGATTTAATTTAGATAAAAATAATTTAAATAAAATAAAAATAAAAATAAATTCACGTAAAATGAGATTTTTTGAAGGTGCAAAAAGCAAAAAAGCATTATTAACTCGCAATGATGAGTTACTACTTTTAAAAAGCCTAGGAATTATGAGAAAAACAAAAGAAAAAGTCAATGCAATAGCCAATTAGCCCTAGTAGTACTTAATTAATTCTACAAAATATACGCATTCAGGCTATAAAACAAGCTTTACATTAAGATCAAAATGAACAAAAAGTTTTATTTAAGAAAGAAACGGTGTAATTCTAGTGACGCACAGCTGAGGTGAGAGAAAAAAAAAATTAAAAAAAAAAAAGGTGTTCTGGCTCCCACCTATGGACAGAAAAGCATGATCCGATCCCCATGTCCGTACTATCAAAATTGGGTTTTGTGGTGTTTTGCTTTGACAAAAAGAAAAAGTGAGCATCATAATTTTGAAATCAAAAGCAAGTCCCTAAACAAATAATATAATTTGATGTCCTATCATCTCATTGTTGTCAAGTCACGGTTCAAATTAATTTACAACACCTGCATCTTTGTTTATTTATTTATTTTTTGGTAAGATTTAAATTTTAAATTATAAATTGAAGGAAGAGAATTGCTTGAGACAGACCCACATCTTCGTAGCCTTAACATTCATAACTAAAATATTTTATTATCATAGAGAGAGGGGGGGGGGACAAAAAGGGAATGGGTCACAACTCAAAGGGAAGGGAAGGAGTGGGGGACTTCGGAAGTGGTAAGGAACACAAGTGCATATGATCACTAACGTGCACACATGGAAACCAATTCCCGCTTATGGATCACCCAAACTCTAAGAAGAAGAAGATAAATAATAGTAAATAATAATACATCATCATAGAAATACATATCACAAGCATAACACTTTTTGTCATTTGTCACTTGAGGTCAACTTTCATCAAATACCCTCCATGGACATGGTCCCATCTATTTCTCCACTACGCCCTTTCGTTGAAATTCCAAGCTTCTTCCCTTCTTCTTCTTAAGTATACTAATTTATGTTTAAAACTCATCCAACCATTATAATTTATTAAACATGCTGTTTAGATTGTTCTGTTAAACTTCATATATTTATTTATCTATTATTTTTTGTTTAAATCTATTACTTTGGGAAGATATGGAAAGAATGTATAATGCTTTGGCCTTTGGGGGTAGGTTTACTAGCTATTTTATGAATTTGTTTTAGGAATTCAGTTCAACTCGATTTATATTTTTTCTTGGCGTTCGCGTCTTCTTTTCTATAGGAATCGCTTCATTCCTCTCTTTCCCTCCCTTGTTGCAAACCCCCTTAGGAGTAAGGACCATCGATGAAAGATGTTCAAAATCTTATGTGTTCCTTCTTTGAAAAACATGTTCATCAATACTTTCTTTTTTTTTTTTTGATATTCTTTTGGGTGAAAATTAAAACTGAATCTGAAATTTTCCAAAATCAAGATCGGACCGGCCTTCACAACTCTAATCCCGATTTACCTTGTCAAGAGCGCAGAACTAGTTCAGCCAGTCGGCTAGGTCTAGCAATTATATTATTGAACATCTCTCTCTCTCTCTCTCACATATTCCCATTATCAAAATATTACATTTTACGTATATATCAATTTTTATACCATAAAATTTTACAATTTAGTTATACCGGAATTATTCAGTTTCACATTCAATTATATAATTATAATTTTCAAGAAATTTAGTACTTCCATTCCTAGAATCGAACCAAATAAAAAGAAAGTTGGCAAAATTTGCACGTGAATTGTGATGAGAACGAATTCAAGGATAGAAGAATAGGTTTACCAACTCCATAGAAGATCAAACATATTGTATATGGTTAAGTGTTTTTGGTAGTTGAAGAAGATTTTTTTGAGCTCAAAGATTCCCTCAAAATCTTCTCTTTTTCCCATATACTAACATTTTTTCAAGTACATCGACACCTGTTCTGACTAATATAAGCGCCCATGGCCCATGTACAAGTATCACACGTTGAAAGAAAAACAATGTAAGATTACACAAATCAATACATTAAAAAATAATATTTATATGACTTGCAAAGTTTTGATTAACTAAGAAAAGATGCCTTGTTGTGCATATGGCCTCGACATTTATTTAACCAAAGAGCCAACTAAGAAAGCACAACTAACCATTGTGGAAACCACTTAAAAGAGAAGTGATTGAATTTGAATCGTTCCTACCTTAATTAAAATATTATGTTCTTCTTAATTTTGGGTTTGCTACAATTAAGGATACTGACTTTTTCGTGATAGTTCTTAGTAGGATTCCCACTAAACCAACTAGAAACTGCATTGTAGGAACATGTTTATCGTACTAATCTTGGATTAGTGTTCTAATAAGGTTAAAAAAAAGTGGGTATTTATTGTGTTATTAAGAAAAAGAGAAAATGCATGATATGCATTTGCATTATTAAGTTGAGTTGGAGTTGGAACCTCCAACAGGTTGCTGTGTTTGGTGAACCCACCTAAAGTTCAGGACCCAAATCATTTGAACCTTTTTGCAAGATTATTATTTTTTTTGAACACTATCACATTTTCTGAATATTTAATTGGCATCGATATTGGCTCATTCTATAACAAATGGGGGTTTAAAAATCCTCGAGTAAGGAAAGCTCCCAAAAAAAAAACCAGTAATTGATCTTACGATGTTATAATAATTTATGTAATTTTATGTTTAAAATCAATCTTACCTCTCCAAAACAGAGAGGAGAAGAAAGGCCAAAAAAAAAGCAGAAGCTCATGTTGGATTAGATGTGCAATGGTCTAGGCTAGCATGTGTCCCCAAACATAGTAATTCTGTGCATTGCAGTCCTCCACTAACATAGATGGGTGCTTGGGCACTTAAATGTTCATTTTTACCATACAATAATGGGCTCCATTATAGTCGAGCAATTCCTATAGCTTTTCAACAACTTGTAGATTGTTGATGCCTACCTATCCAAATCTAGTGACCAAGATGTGCCACCACCAATTGTTCTCTTTCACATCAGTGAGGAAAATAGATATACTTCTTTTTCATCGAATCATAAAAGATGCATCCCAATAAGTAGAGATGGCAATGGGACTGGTAGGAGACGGATTTTTATAAAATCCTATCTGCTCATTTATTTTAAAACTTTATACCCATCCCGATTTTTCAGTAAGACATTATATACTCTACCATCTACCCCTATCCATGTGTTTATCCACTTACACAGCAAGTTGACTTGTTGCATTCGTAAGTTGATTTATTTTTCACTCAAATCTACTTAACCTTTAACTTTATTAGTATTCCAATTTAATAATATTTTCTAATTAAAATATAAATAACAAAACTTTAAAATTAATTTTAATTAAATCAAAATAAAAATAATAACTATATTCAAATTATTTGATTTTAAACTAATGCTAAAATTATGAGAAGATGTCAAAAGTATAACTATTGTTCAAAAAATCAATGGCATACCTTTTAATCTATTGATATTTTATCCGACACATTTTCATTTAAAACATCTTCGTCACCATCTGAGAGAGAGAGAGAGAGAAAGACTTGTTTGCACTTAAAATTGACTTTCAAAATTTTGAATCGACTTGTGTGTGTGTGTGTGTGTATATATATATATAGTCGAATATAATACACGGTGGGTACAAAACTCATACTCGCACCTTACCCGACCCTCCACAATTTTAAAAATTTCATACCTTCACTCAACCCTTACCTACCTCCTTCTGATAGGGTAGGAGTGGATATCTACCGGGTTGGGTACAAATTGTCATCTCCACTGATAAGCACCACCAGTGGCAAGATAGAATATTTCCATCAAGAAGATTTAAAAAAAAAAATTGAAATTGCTACAAAACAGTGATATATGGAAATTTTTTACGTGAAGAATTTAATCCAAATTAGGTGTTTGTAGGAGAAAGTTTCTCAAACGCCTCACTTGATATAGAATGATAATCATATATATAGGTATTGCACTAATACAAGTTTTGAGCACATATTTTAGTTCCAAAAATGGGTCAAACTCCAATTTAATGAAGAATTAACCTTCTTCTAGTAGTGACCAGTGTAAATTAAACCAAAAGTGGCCTTGGGGCCTAGCAAGCAAAAATTATGTTGATGAAATACCATAAGGGTGCCTTAAATGTCTCTCCCATGCATGAGCCCTTGACCACATGGAAGACAATGCATGATGAAAAAGGTAATCAACTATGCTTATCTTTTAGTCGAAGACAACAACACTAGAGTGGGGAGAGAGAGAGAGTCCAAATGAGGTGGACCCAAAATCAATTTTTTTGCACATAATAATCTTCCTACTTTGATTTCAAGAGAAAAATAAAATAAACCATGTTCTTCTGCTCTCACTCACATGCTCTAAACAAAGTGTCCCCACCAAATTTCAGATCAACTATTATCTATTTTGAGTCTCACTGCTCAAGAAAATGAAATCATTCCTTGCTCTCTACGAAGGTTTTTCGTTCTTTTTTTTTTCTTTTTCTTTTTTTGGGGTGGGTGGGGAGGATTTTAACTTAATTATTTTTAGGGATCGTCTATTCTATAACATTGCTTGATTTGTCTCACAAAAGATCATCTAATGATTGAGTCATTTAGCTTGAATTTTTTATGTTTTTTTTTTCCTTGCCCTTCTTTTTCATTGTTCTAATGCTTATACCTTTTAACATCAATGAACCAACTTACTGTGGAATGGAGTGAATCAGATCCAAGTTTGATATCATACTGTGTAAATTAATAACAATTTACTTTAACACCATGGTTAGGCCTAAATGATTTCAGAGAAAAAAGAAAAGGCGAGGCATAAAAATATGTATTCGGAAAAATCTCAAAAAAAAAAAAAAAAGAAAGAAAGGAAATTTGGAAGCAAGTGGGAGAAGCCACATTAGCAGCACAGAGTGGTCCTGGTTGAACCTTCAAAGTGCCAAATGATTAAAGCTTTTCATTTTCAACCAAGATTACACAATCTTCATTATTATTCATAAGCATAATTATATAAAAATGACACACCCTAATTAAACCCCCCGAGAAAGACAATTGAATGACATAATGAAAGGCACATGCATCGCTTTTGAGAGAAGTATTTAGGTGGTCACTTCAGTCTTTAGCATTTGAATCGAGAGAGAGAGTGGGGGGGGGGGGAAGGAAGTGAAATGGTGGGCATCTCATATAGTATAATCACAACGAGAGAGAGAGAGAGAGGTTTCCCTTTTGACTTCCTGAAAGTCTTCCTCCAAATTTGGCAGATAAACTGCAAAATTAAAATGGGTTTTATAACTTAAATTTAAACTACTTTTCCCTCTTTGTATTGAAGCTGGACCACCCACACCGAACCTGCTCCGCTTTACACCTAATCTAACAAAGACCTTATTGGATGTTGAACATTTAGCACAGGATTAATGCCCCTATCCTACGCCTCCCATCGTTGAGCCGGAGTCCCAACCTATTCTCCCCCTCCCTCCCTCATGACAATGCGCTAGTACTTGGAGCGTCTGGTCAAACAAATTGTATTGACTGTTCCATTTCCTCACACTCCACCCCCACCCACGCCTCAATCACAATCCATGTTTATTTGCAAGAATTCATGGGCCAACTTAACTCTCATCCCATATTAATCTATTCTTACTGCAGATATTTTTAGAGGGGAACCTCTCATTACCCCCATTACAGACCTCGAAAACTAATTAGTCACGAAAATGTTGGTCAACAGTCAAAGCCTTCCCTCTCTCGTCAGCTTAGTCCACAATTAATCACTCATTAATTTCCAGATCTTAAGTGTGAGTATTCTCCATAAAGCAAGCATAAGGAAATCAATGTAATGGGTGATGTGGCTACCACATTTGACCTAATCCAACACTTCATCATTGAACTCCCATTTAATGCTTCAAGATGAGATAATTAGGGATTGTCTTTATATGAAGAGAAAATACAATAAAATAGTTTGTTGGGAATCAATAGCATTCTAAAGTTATTAAAAAAAAAAAAGAAGAAAAAATCCTATAGTATTGTACAAAATGGGTAGTTACGTCATTTCACACTTGCGGTAGGAAGAGTGGCAATAAATTAGATGAGAGGAAAGCCAAAGTTCAAATCATTTTGAAAAAATTAATATTTAGTCATTAATTGATTTACATAAGTGCAGATGAGACAGGAGATCAACCGTTGGCACAAAAATGGATTTACGTATGCCTCTGCCTCGGCATCCTATGTTACAGAAGTTGCTGGGGTTACACTTGTCACTTCAACTTACGATTACATCATTGTGGGATCATCGTGTCTTTTCCCCCCCCCCCTTTTAATCATCTTTTTATTTTGCTATAATTTTGTGGTGTTGATGGTCTTTAAGTACTTGGGATTTAATAGGGCAATGTTCTTTTCCTAAAATTCAAGTTCCTAATCGACCCAATAAAGAGCATTCTTAAATTTTCAGGTGGATAGCAAGACCTGGGTGTGACAACATATGCAGCTGCAAAGGAATTTTTGCAATAAAGCTGGGGATGGGGGTGGGGTTGGTTTGCTTTATTTGCTGCACTGCAGATCTCTCTTATTTCAATGCTTCCTTTTTTCTTTTATGGGTTTTGTTATTAGAAGAGGGAAAGAAGTGATCAGTGAGTGAATGAGGTTTTAAAACACCAAAGCGTGAAAGGCTCTCTCCCTCTCTCTCTCTTCCCATTTGCACAGTTCAGAGCAGTCAGATCCTTAAAACTTAATTAAGTCACGGCAGAACATAGTACTGTGACTTGAAAAAAATAATAATAATAATTATACACGCTAGAGCATTTTATAATATAAAATTTGTCAAATTTATCGGAAGAATCCAATTACATACATTAATCCAATCTGACTGGTTCATTAATGGGAGTGGGAACCCTTGGATTCAGCAACTGAAAATGGTTCGATTCAGCAACTGAAAATGGTTCGGTGGATAAAAAACCAGTTGCTGGACAACTGTTTTTTTTCCATTAAAACCCCCCTTAAAGGTTTTTTTTTTTTTTAACATCTAAAGTTATTAATATAACAATAATTTTAATTTTTATTAAAAAAATATGAATTTTACTTAAGAAACATTTTTTTTTATCTTAAATAAAAACAATCATAAATAAAACAAACTTAATTAAGATAAATTAAAATTTTTGAAATAGTGTTTACTGTGATGGAGTATAGTTGGGATGAGAATTTACGTAGAATTTGAAAGGGTACATGGAGCGGAAAGGGTAGGTATCGAACAGAAAATATCATGGTTTGTTTGTGAAGATGGAGACAAAATCAAAAATCATCTCCATCATTGAGATAAACACGAAGATGAAAATAAAATTTTGATTTTTTTTTTATAAATTTACCCTTATATTTTAAAAAAAAAAAAAATCATTTCCCCCTCATGTTATGTCTTCTCTATTATCATATTTCTTTACGTAATTTATTCGTTAACAGTCCCAAATTTTTTTCCCAAGAGAGCTAAAGTTTAGAACTTATTGTTAAAAATATAATACAAGAGAAAATTTAAAAATTTAGAAATGATCAAATATCTTATTTTTCTTATTTATCTTTAAAAATTATTCATATTTTTCATAATAAAAGATATTTTTAACATTTTAAAAAAGCCACACTTCTTAACCCCTTAGGGCGCCATCGTCAATAATTCAAAGTAAATTCTGTCTTAGCATTAACGTTGGACAAAGAAATTGATGTGGGGGAAAATTTTTGCATACTCCGCTAATCTCTCTCCTTGTTTCCTCTCCGGTGGCAATTGCACCGTCCATTATCATTTAAAAAAAAAAAACCCCCACCTAGTTTCTATTTTACCTCCAATTCCCGGTCAAAATTAGTTTTTTTTTTTTTTTTTTTTTTAATGTCAGGAATCTTTCCTATCAATCGATATTTGAAATCATATTCCGATTTATTGGAGGTGGGTTTTAATTCCACAGATATCAGGTCCTTCTTGACCCGAACAGTAACCGTCAATAGGTGGATGCACCTGCAAAAACCACCGGATGGTATTCCGACAAGGAGATTCCGACGCTCAAGTCAGCAAAGAGCGGTTTTTGATCGAAAGAAACAGACTGAAAGTTGAGGAAATGTCGTTCTCTGTGATCAGTGTGCCCCCTGTGTTAGACTTAGAGAGCGTCCCTGATTCTGAGACCTTAGAGATCATTTATACCCCTGAGAGATGTGCGCTATTGGGGGGACTTCAACCCTACGATTCTTACTTCTCGAGGAGGTCTTCCACTTTTGGGAGAATGATTTTCTTATTCGAAATATCCTAATTTTGTTGTTATGAAAATAGGAAGTAGAGGTAAAGGGGTTCTGACCTTCTTTTTGAGTCGTTAAGAGTGTTGCCCACCATTCGATCTCTCGACTGATTAAGGGACCTTCGTGGCTAATCTGATTGAAGGGTTGATGTCTGCTTGCTCGATCGAGATGATTACATTTGCTCAGTGAATTACGTTCGGTACACCCAAGCGACTAAGACCCCTCGATAAATTGATCTGCGCGGCTATGACCCTTCGGTAGATTGTCATGGTGGACGTTAGGTACTGATCGACAGATGCTCTTCATGAGCTTTTTGAGAATTGACTTTTCTGATTTGGGTTTTGGGCCACGTCCCATCATGACTAATTTATTCTAAATTACAGTTAAACCCTTTTTTGAAAAAATTTGTCTAACATAACTTTTTATTATTTTTAAGTTTTAAAAATGAATCATTGATTAAGAAATTGAACGCTATTCTCACTAGACCAACTTTTAGTTAATGTCAAAACTCCTATCATCAAAGTTGTAATTTATAAATTATAAACTTGTACATGCAAATTTATAATTATTTTAATTTAGATATTAAAATTAAATTTATCTTTTAAATAAAGAACAATGAAAACTTTATCAATATTCTTCAGTTGTGCTTGACAAATCCATCCCACATATGTACAAACATTGTTTGTATCATAGAGCCTCACTTAATAAATTCTATATAAACTCAACATCTTATCAACATAATTACTACTATTCAATACATTTCTATAAATTCAAAATAGACAAAATTACAAAAATTTAAAATTTTCCCTTGAAGTTCATATCCTCTTTGTGATAAACTAAAAATAAAATCGGTCTCCCCTCCATTAATGCCATGGCAGATCAAATAGTTATGGTCTATATCAGTCTACTATTATCTATTTTCGATCAAATCATCAACTTAAAAATCAGTCAAAACATATTAATATAAACTATTATATAAGATTTGATTTATTTAATTTTTAAATTATTTATTTTATATAACATTATTCTTATTTTAATAAAAGACATGAATTTACAATGACATAATGATGGTAACCATCAATCATTAAATAATCAAAAATCACGATCAGAATTTAAAACTTTCCCATTACAACGAGGTATTAAATACATCAATCAATCGTAAATTTGGCTAACAAGGTTAAACAGAAATTAAATTTGTTATTTAGATACGATTAAGGAAGTTAATATTATATACATGACAGAACTTACTTTTTGATATATTAATAAAAACCAAATAAAACACAAAAATATTAAACATGCCAATTTTGATAGTATTTTCGATTTAATCACATAAACTTTCTTTATTTTTGTGGGATTCTAATTCACCTATATTTATCCGATAATAAAAAAATTCTTGATAAATTCAAATCTTCACTCTTGTAAAAGAATAAAACATTTTTAAAATCACAAATTTTCCCTAATTTCAAGAAAGTCTAAATTTTCTAAAAGGAAACTACTAAAAGGAAACTAGGGTTTTCTATCTGTTATTTCGAAAGACCTCATACAAAAAAAATTAGGATTTTTTACATTTTTTGAAAGGCTATAGATACAAAATAAGAACAACCCATCAGAGTATGTCTATATACCCACTGGGGAACACAACTACACAGTCAATTCCACATACAGCAAAGGGAGGTTGTCCAATTCTCCACATCAGAGAGAGAGTTTTATATCCAATTATCAAAGATATGGTTTCATACTCAATTCTATACACAATCAGAGATATGATTTTATACACATACATACTAATTATCTCATATGGCATTACATGCGCAACATACCATATATACTCAAACACAATACTCATTGCTCGATACTCGACCTCTTGATCATCCAACTTTGAATACATACACATATATTACTCTCGGCACACCAAACATGGGCAACATGATTAAAGTTACTGGTTATTCTTAGTCTTTTCTCTTTCATTATCTATTCTGACTTAAGAGTTAGATCTCTCTATTGGGTCGGCTCTAATGAGATTTTTGCAGGTTTTCACCCAAGAAGATTTGATGAACACTCTCGACATCAGTTCCCTCTTCGAGTTAGAAGAATAGTTCTCTATAATATCAATCCAAAAAAAGAAAAAAATGATAAGTCTCCTTGTCGGGTGGGTCCCAATAGGATTTCTGTAAGTTTTCATCTGAGAAGATATGACGAATACTTTTAATATCAGTTTCATATTTAAGTTAGAAGAGTAATAATCAGTAGAGTTTAATAATCATCTTTAACAATATCAATAAAAAAAAAAAAAGATGAGGGTAAGGGTAATCGATTTTTTTTTAATATTAATTGATATAATTAAACCTGATGGAATTAAAAAAAAAATAAAAATGGAAAGGTTTAATATATTTAGCTGTTTTTTTCACCGAATCACAAACAAAACCAGAAGCCACAAGACAAGGAGGCACTCACGCAATAGCAACACGCTATGATTACAGTGGGAGCATTCCAACCCTGAAATGAAACTATGACTTTTTGTTGCTTTGCAGAGTGAAGAGTAGAAAACGCCGGATTTAAAGGACTACACAGAATGACCCCAGAGAGAGAGAGAGAGAGAGAGTGGTGCGCTTCAATTCAAGTTTTATTTCTCCCTTCTTTATATTTAATACCCTCCTTTTCTCTAATTTTCTTTTTTTTTTTTTTCATTATTTTTCTTGCACAAGAAGCCAATGCCAAAGAATGCTTGCAACCCTTTTCTTTTTTTAAAAAAAATAATAAAATGACCCTATTCCAAAAACAAATCATGGTTTTGTTTTAATTGTGTTGGGACATATGCTTTTTTTACATGAAAAAAAAAAAAGAAAATTGTTTTGATCTCTTTGGCCTAATGGTACAAAAGAGTTAGTTCCTCCCCGTTGTCGCAAGAATTTGAGTCTCATAATTCCTTCATATAATGGGCATTGCCTTCTCAGTTGATCTAAAAATATATATATAAAAATGAGTAATAATCATAATAGTTTATCTATAGCTTTCAAACGACACAAATATTTTGAAGTTCACATTATAGATATATATTTTTTTCCTTAAAGGAATGTTTGGTTTATTTTCTTAAAAGTAGCAATAAGTTTTAAAAATTTTTACATAAAAAGTATTTTTTATATTAGACTCAAATTTTTTTTAATAAATTTTTTTAAATTATTAATTTGTAAAAGAAAATTTAACTTTTTACAAATGCCTCCGAACACGGCCTATAACTCCTCAAGTATTGACTTCAGAAGTTTATATGAGCGATGTTTTTAATTCAAATCTATACACAAATTGTTTAACATATTTTAAAATTATTATATGTGTTTAACATATTCTAATAAGTTTAAAAAAAAAAAAAAAAAAACACCAAAGGAGTGATTATTATTTTATTTTGCACACATGCTTTGGTCAAAAATACCCATTTGCCATTTTTCCAGTTTTCAACTTTTCACACACTTCTCCGTTTTCTCTCTCTTCGCTTCAAAGACCAATCTTCAATCACACAGTTCTCTGTCGGGCTGACTGTCTCTCTCTCTCTCTCTCTCTCTCTCTGTTTTTTCACAGAAGAAAGAGAAAAACAACTCTACTGTGAAAAAAAAAAGTCTTAGGTGTGCTTTCCTCTATTTGACCTATTGAAGAATCCCAAAAAAAAGAAAATGGAATTACCTCTGATGCAACCTATAACCAATTGAGAATAACTAAGGGGGAGAGAGACAGAGAGAGAGAGAGATAAAGGGTGATTTGTGGGCGAGTGTATTATTTGTTAAAAAAGCAAAAGAATTTTAAGCAAATGTCACAAGATTCTCCGGAGATAAAGACGATAGTAGAGCAGTGGAGATGGTCTGAAATTCAAGGTTTAGAACTTGTGTCCCCTCATTCTCAACTACCATTTAAACCCCAATTACACTTGGTCTCCCCCACACCAATTTATACTGATTTAAACCCAACACCACCACTACCACCCCTTGAAAAAACAGAGGAACACAGAGGAGAGAGAACAGAAGAAGATATGGAGGTTTCTGATTCAAAAAAGGAGAGTTCTTCTAGTTCTGAAAAGCCTAATTCTTCTCTTCCTTCAGTTGGTTTTAAAGAGCTTTTCAGATTTGCTGATGGGTTGGATTATGTTTTGATGACTATTGGTTCCATTGGCGCAATTGTTCATGGTTCTTCTTTGCCTCTTTTTCTTCGGTTCTTCGCCGATCTTGTCAATTCTTTTGGTGCTAATGCTAACAATGTTGATAAAATGATGCAAGAAGTGCTCAAGGTAATGCCCAAAAACATGAATCAAATTCATGAATTTTAGAGAAAACCCATTATTGTGGGATGCATTTTTATTTACTTAAAAACCCAACAAGTGATTTCAAAATCAAAATTTTAAGTTTTAGAGAACACCTGTGTTCGAAGAATTGTTCGTTTTGATGAATTTTTATAGTGTGCATTTTATTTTAGCCCAAGAAAAAGGAAATTTATGAACCCAGGTTACGAGTTTGTGTTAATATCCATTATATATTAAAAAAAAAAATGTTTCTAAATTTTTTAAAAGAATAAATTTTAGAGTATGCATATTAAATCAAATTCGTGTGAGTGAATACCAGTTGTTGAAAATCTGTTTATTTGATGATTTTTTGTAGTTTGCATTTTACTTTCTTGTTGTTGGAGCTGCAATTTGGGCTTCTTCTTGGGCAGGTCAGTTAGTTCTTCAAACCTTTATCTATTTTAGACCTAAATAGTTCCATTCATAAGTTTAAATTCATCTGGGTGCTTTGTAATTTTGAAAAAATTGCCCAATTTTTGGTGTTTTGCAGAAATTTCATGTTGGATGTGGACTGGGGAGAGACAATCAACAAAAATGAGAATCAAGTACCTAGAAGCAGCTCTAAACCAAGATATCCAATACTTCGATACAGAAGTTAGAACATCAGATGTTGTTTTTGCCATTAACACTGATGCGGTTATGGTTCAAGATGCCATTAGTGAAAAAGTAAGCAAAATTCCGTAAAAATCCTTCTTTTTTTTTTTTTTTTCCAAACATCTCGTGATCCAATTTTGAATATTTGAGTTCTTGTTGCAGTTGGGAAACTTCATTCACTACATGGCAACATTTGTGTCAGGATTTGTGGTTGGCTTCACTGCAGTTTGGCAGTTAGCTTTAGTTACACTTGCTGTTGTTCCTCTCATTGCTGTGATTGGAGGCATTCACACTGCCACATTAGCCAAACTCTCTGGAAAATCCCAAGAAGCTCTTTCACAAGCCGGAAATATAGCAGAGCAAGTAAGAGAACAGAGTCTGTACCCAAATTCTCAAAATTCTTTGTTTCTCTCATCTGGGTATTGCTGACTTTGATCCCAAATTGCAGGCAATTGTTCAAATTAGGACTGTTTTGGCATTTGTTGGCGAATCAAGAGCATTACAAGCTTATTCTTCGGCATTGAGGATCTCGCAGAGGATAGGTTACAAGAGTGGTTTTGCTAAAGGATTGGGACTAGGAGCAACATATTTCACTGTATTTTGTTGTTATGCTCTTTTATTATGGTACGGAGGTTATCTAGTTCGACATCACTTCACAAATGGAGGACTTGCCATCGCCACTATGTTTGCTGTTATGATTGGTGGACTGTAAGAACTCTGTTTTCTTCTGTTTTACTCTGTCTTGGTTCAATCTTTCTGTTTTTAGCTTAAAATTTTGTTTTTGATTCATAGGGCTTTAGGACAGTCTGCACCAAGTATGACAGCATTTGCCAAAGCAAAAGTTGCTGCAGCTAAGATTTTCCAAATAGTTGATCACAAACCTAGTATTGTTCGAAACAGCGAATCAGGTTTGGAGTTAGAATCAGTGACAGGTTCGGTAGAGCTTAAAAATGTGGATTTTGCATACCCGTCAAGACCGGATGTTAAAATCCTCAACAATTTCACACTAAACGTCTCAGCAGGAAAGACCATTGCTTTGGTCGGAAGCAGTGGCTCTGGTAAGAGCACTGTTGTCTCTCTCATCGAGAGATTTTACGATCCAATTTCAGGTAAAGTTAATCAACAATTTTAGATAGAAACCACCGATTTGTCTGTTTTTATGGGTCTAATCTTAATTTTCCAACACGTTTTTTACTTGCATTTATTTGTTCCCCTTGGTTCGTGTAGCCCATGCTGTTATGTTTTGTGAAACGAAAAAATAAAAAAATAAATAATCTGGTGTCATTGAATGATCTGCTATTGCAGGAGAAGTTATACTCGATGGTCATGACATTAAGACACTGAAGCTAAGATGGCTGAGACAGCAAATTGGTCTCGTAAGTCAAGAACCTGCATTGTTTGCCACTACCATTAAAGAAAACATACTTCTAGGTAGGCCCGATGCATCACAAGTCGAGATTGAAGAGGCTGCTAGAGTTGCTAATGCACATTCTTTCATTGTCAAGCTTCCTGATGGCTATGAAACTCAGGTCTGTTCACTTGGCATCTTTCAGAAATATTCAATCCTCATTAGAACCAGCAACAGTCCTTTTGACTAGTCTGAAGTATGGAACTCCAGTTCACTTGGCATTTTCTCTAGTTTCACTTCTCTCTAGACCCCAACAACATCAAACTGTCGAATAGATGCTCTCCAAAATTCACTATAAGATCAAATCTCTCTAGGGATGGGTCCGTTGGTCCATGCCCATGAAAAATTTTAGTCGTGTGGTTAGCATCATAATGGTATGGTATACACTTACAATGGTCCTTTTCCTAAGATGAATTTTTGAAATAAATCTTAACCATCAAAATTTTACTATAATATATGAATTTTGCAATTATATGGTTACTTTAATGGCCCATATAGGGCGGGAGAGTAAAGTTGGAAGTGTCAGAAATTGAAAGTAGCCCTTTTGAATTTTGACCAAGGTGGGGCCTTCATGGATGAGATTTTTGTAGATTGTGATTCCTTGTTTTTATATTTCAAGGGTGGTTGGTTTGTTTGGTCAACAAACATAACCAGTCCTTTTTATGTGAGAAGTCAAAATAAGCAAGTGTTTCGATTTAAAGTTGGGGGGGAAAAAAATCGGTAACATGGTTTCAGTCAACATTGCATGTGCAGATATTAATTTTGGGGGTGGGGGGTTTACCATATATTCTGGAACAAGTACCATATACATTATCATTTGCTTCCGAGAAGAAAACAATAGGAAAATGCACATGTCTGGTCTACCAAACAGTAGAATAATCTTCAAAAGGAATATGGCACAACTGCTAGTTTAATTCAAATTACCATTAGTTCTCCATTCTAGGAGGAAATAATGTTAGGAGTTGCTTTCCTGAAAATGATTAAAAGGTTAATTTACAAGATGAACTTAAATTATAAACAGAAGAACTAGTTAAAAAACTGTCAACTCACACAAAGCAAAAGGTGGAAAGACAAGAAAAAGAAAAACTTTGATTAAAAATTTTGCATTGATAACAATAATACCACATGGAAAGAGAGATTTTATGGGAATGAGAAACTAAGTGAAGAACATACAATTTAGTAAGCAACCAAAAAAAAACAGAAACATAATCTTGGAAGTAACAATTTGAAAATGACAGGTAGGAGAAAGAGGGTTGCAACTCTCAGGAGGACAGAAGCAGAGAATTGCAATAGCAAGAGCAATGCTGAAAAACCCTGCAATTTTGCTCTTAGATGAGGCAACAAGTGCATTGGACTCAGAGTCAGAGAAACTAGTACAGGAGGCCCTTGACCGGTTCATGATAGGAAGAACAACTCTAGTCATTGCACATCGACTCTCCACAATCCGTAAGGCTGATCTTGTGGCAGTCTTACAGCAGGGAAGTGTTTCAGAAATCGGAACTCATGATGAGCTGATTGCCAAAGGAGAAAATGGTGTTTATGCTAAGCTTATTAGGATGCAAGAAGCGGCACATGAAACTGCCATGAACAATGCTAGGAAGAGCAGTGCAAGGTACTCCCATGATGCATCTTAAATATTTCTTGACGTACTTAAGCCTAGGACATGTTGTTTATTGAATGGAAACCTTTGGGACAGGCCTTCTAGTGCTAGGAACTCGGTGAGCTCACCAATAATAACAAGAAATTCCTCTTACGGCCGATCACCATACTCTCGAAGACTATCTGACTTCTCAACATCAGACTTCAGCCTCTCTCTCGATGCTATGCATCCTGTTTACCGTCTTGAGAAGCTTGCCTTCAAAGAGCAAGCAAGTTCCTTTTGGCGCTTGGCAAAAATGAATTCACCCGAATGGGCTTATGCATTAGCAGGTTCAATAGGTTCTGTCGTATGTGGCTCTCTCAGTGCCTTTTTTGCTTATGTTCTAAGTGCTGTCCTCAGCGTCTACTACAATCCAAATCATGCCTACATGAGCAAACAGATTGGAAAATACTGCTACTTGCTAATTGGGGTTTCATCAGCAGCACTTATCTTTAACACACTTCAACATTTCTTCTGGGATGTTGTGGGAGAGAATTTGACAAAAAGGGTGAGAGAGAAAATGCTTGAAGCAGTATTGAAAAATGAAATGGCATGGTTTGATCAGGAGGAGAATGAGAGTGGTAGAATTGCAGCAAGACTGGCTCTTGATGCCAACAATGTCAGATCAGCTATAGGTGATCGGATTTCCGTGATTATGCAGAATTCAGCACTTATGCTCGTTGCCTGCACTGCTGGTTTTGTTCTGCAATGGCGCCTCTCCCTTGTTCTCATCGCTGTCTTTCCTGTTGTTGTTGCAGCCACTGTTTTACAGGTCAGTCTTTACTTGTGGATCTGCTTCTGTTCTTATTAACAGTACAGGGCTTTGCGTATCTGTCAATAATTTATGCCCTTTGACAGAAAATGTTCATGACTGGTTTCTCTGGAGACTTAGAAGCTGCACATGCAAAGGCAACACAACTAGCTGGAGAAGCAGTAGCCAATGTGAGGACTGTTGCTGCATTCAACTCTGAAACAAAAATTGTCAGCCTCTTCACCACCAACCTCAAAAGCCCGCTTAGACGATGCTTCTGGAAGGGCCAAATTGCTGGAAGTGGATATGGAATAGCTCAATTCTTGCTCTATGCATCCTATGCCCTAGGCCTTTGGTATGCTTCATGGCTAGTGAAGCATGGCATTTCAGATTTCTCTAAGACAATCAGAGTCTTCATGGTCCTGATGGTTTCAGCCAATGGTGCAGCCGAAACCTTAACCCTAGCACCTGACTTTATTAAGGGTGGTCGAGCCATGAAGTCTGTGTTTGACCTACTTGACCGCAAAACAGAGATTGAACCAGATGATCAAGATGCTACGCCTCTACCTGACCGCATTCGCGGAGAAGTTGAATTCAAGCATGTAGACTTTTCTTACCCTTCTAGGCCTGATGTACCAATCTTCCGGGACTTGTCCCTTAGAGCTAGGGCTGGTAAAACCCTAGCCCTTGTGGGTCCAAGCGGGTGTGGCAAGAGTTCGGTCATTGCTCTAATTCAGAGGTTCTATGATCCATCATCCGGAAGGGTACTCATTGATGGCAAGGACATTAGAAAGTACAATCTCAAATCGTTGAGAAAACACATTGCTATTGTTCCGCAAGAGCCATGCCTCTTTGCTACTACAATTTATGAAAACATCGCATATGGGCACGAATCAGCAAGCGAAGCAGAGATCATTGAGGCCGCTACATTGGCAAATGCCCACAAGTTCATATCCTCATTGCCAGATGGGTACAAGACATTTGTTGGTGAAAGAGGAGTTCAGATGTCCGGAGGACAGAAGCAAAGGATTGCACTTGCTAGAGCTTTTGTGAGAAAAGCTGAGCTTATGTTGCTTGATGAAGCAACTAGTGCACTTGATGCTGAGTCCGAAAAATGCATCCAAGAAGCCTTGGAACGCGCTTGTTCAGGCAAGACCACAATTGTTGTGGCTCACCGTCTCTCAACCATAAGAAATGCGCACACGATTGCAGTGATCGATGATGGGAAAGTAGCCGAACTAGGATCGCATTCACATCTATTGAAAAACTACCCTGATGGTATCTATGCAAGAATGATACAACTACAGAGGTTCACACATGGAAAGGCCGCGGAATTAGCATCAGGGTCAAGTTCCTCGGCACGCCCTAAAGACGAAGAGGACAGAGAAGGTAAGTGAGACTGCGAGTAGTAAGCGAAATCTTGGCAGTGAAGGGTACGACCACTCATACCTGATTATATATATATATATTTATTTTTCTTTTGATTGGGCTTTTGTTCTTGTTTCTCCGTTTTGGTATAGCAGAGTATGTGAATTATTCGATTTTACCATATATAAGATCTTACTATAATCTTTTTTCTCCGGTTACAAATGACAAACACTACATTAATTTTTTAACATAGTAAAGCATTTTTTCATCAAAATGGCTTTAAACTAGGCAGCTCACGGGCGCTTCATTTTGTCTTCTGCGCTCCAAAAGGATAATGAAGTGGGATAAGTATTTGACATAGTTGAGGAAAGCGAATGATGTCCCCACGTTATCTTGTCCCTTCTACAAGTTGACATTCCGAGCTCTCAACGTGTTCATCAAATGCAACGGATATGAAGCATGTACAAAATAATCTGAATCCAATCAATCACAACCTTAATCAGGCATTTGATGCATGAACTAGAACGGTCCATATGATGTGGATGGACAGCATTATTGGGTTTTGTTTCACATGGTAGTTGCATTCGCGCGTGTTAGGAGGGACCCAGATAGATTGCAATAGTGGGGAGCAAGTAGGAAATAAAGAATGGGACAAAAATATACAGCTAAAGATTGTGCTTGCTAATGGAGAGAGTGCTGCTAAAAGAAAAGAGAGCAAACAAGGAGTAGAAAATGACATGAAGATGATGGTGTTTTAAGCATGGGATGCTTCGTGCGCTTAAAGGGTCCCACCTAATCTCTTTTGTTTTGAAATACAAACGGGGCGAGTGGCCACAGATGGATTCCCCATATTTGTTTGTCCTCTCTAGCTTTGTGAAGTGGGAGAGAGAGGGGGAGAGAGAGAGAGAGTGATGGATTTTTTTTTCTTTAATGAACTTTCTACGTAAAGTTCTCAGCTAAGATGTCTTCACCTTTGGATACGTTTGAACGTTAGGGCAAGAACCGAATGAAGATTAAAAATTGGCATCTGACAGCCACCCCAGAGAAACAGCTCATGAATCTACACACTCGTAAACTTTGTATTGCCCAACAAAAGGTCAGAACATCCATTATAAGACATCTGATATCAAAGTGAAATCAAAGATGAGCACAAAGAGAAACTCCCAAATGCAGAAAGACAAACAGAATCCATCCAAACGATTAAAGTCCACAAGCAGGCCGTGATGGCTGGTGTCTGACCTGAACCGCCCCAGACCTAAAGTGCAGATTTGGTCTCAGCCACCCAACCTACTCACAATATTAATTATCTCAACTTACAAATCACCTAGATTGCAATGTCATATTCGCCTGAAAAGCACCAACCATGACCAAAACATTATACACAGTTTGGGGCTCTTATGGTAACATCCCTCCACTCTACCCTTTTAATTAGCAAAAATTAAAAATTAAAACTTCCAAAAAAAAAAAAAACTAAAGAATTAATGCCGACCACCGCAAGCATGTAAAGTTTTGCGGTGGTTTTAAGCATAGCACCTCCAAGACAATTTGTACGATGTAAAACCAGAACCCTCTTTCCCATTCCCACTCAACCAGGGTAATTTTCTGAATTACATAGAAATGAATGGCAGCAGCAACCCATAACAAAAGTTTAAGAAAATGATAATGCAGAAACATAAATCCATTGCAAGAGCAAGACACTCGGTATCTGATGCGGAACACAGCCAAAGAAAGCCTCACCAAAACAAAAGCCAATCCCAAGAATAGACAAAACCTCAATGGATTACAGAACAAAAAGGAGGCAACATCTGCAGCCACTAATCATCATTCCATCAGGCGCATATGCTGCAGAGATACCAAAAACTGGCTTGTTTCACAATTTATCTGGTCATCTGGTCAGCAACTATAACAGGAACAGGAGTGATCACTCTCTAATCTACCTCATTTTCTAAAATACATGACTGGGATTGGGTTAGTTGTCCGACAGATTGTCTGGCAAACACCTACTGAGAAACCAAAAAAAAAAAAAAAAAAAAAAACTATAGGCTTACATTATCATTAACTTTGGACCATTATCTGGCATACCCATCCCAGCAGCCAGCTCAGCATCAAGTTGTGTATGAGGTGCAGGGCCCATCATTTGCTTTACCCTGTCAGAAAGGAGACGGGGGTTAATGAATAACTTATCCAAGTCATGCCACATATGTCAAAGGTTTGAGACAA
The DNA here is from genome assembly GCA_037126225.1 of Dillenia turbinata. Taxonomy (NCBI): domain Eukaryota; kingdom Viridiplantae; phylum Streptophyta; class Magnoliopsida; order Dilleniales; family Dilleniaceae; genus Dillenia; species Dillenia turbinata. Next base: position 5,587,525 of record JBAMMX010000003.1, on the reverse strand, counting down.
ATGCAGTTTCAAAACTTGGAAGTATGCATTTTGGTAATAGAGTGACAAGATGAACACATAAAGCCATGGAAATTTGTTAGATATGCAGTTATGCTTGCAGTATAAAATAGTCCATAGCCCAAGGGAACCACCAAAAACCTTGAAAGGTCACCCTGCATAAAAACTTGTAAGTTGCTTTTTATCCTGAAATCAGCTGAACACAAACTACACCATTCATGATACAAAGACCTTGAATGAACACAAACAAGTTGAACTAGGCTTCATACAAGCTCAGCTCAGGTTCAATTACTAAATAATCAAGCCTAGCTCAAGCCTCAATTTGCACAAGCCCAAAATTTAACACTTCAAAGCTCTGCCTATTTACGCTTGCAAACGGGGTAGTGAAAGCCTCGACTTAGATACCCCTTATCCTCGAAAGATGAAAAATGTCCAAAGCGTCTTGCTCAATTATCATAATAACATATTCTCTATGCAGATCACACCCAGTATGACTCATCACTTCATGCTCACAACACTTGGCACAGGAATCAATATCTAAGAAAGGAAACCACCTTCTTATTGGCTTTAGCTTCTTCTATTCTAAGGTTAAGATAAAACCTTCTGTCTTTTACTTTTAACCCACTAGTTTGAAAATGATCATTCTAAGAGTTTGTCCTGAACTCAGAAGCATTTCCTCCTCATTTTTTACATGCCAAATCATTAGCAGAAGAAATCGTGATACAATCTTATGCAATAATCACTACCTTTATAAAGGGCCTATCCAAACCAGAACCCCTTGTATATAATCTAAGGCCAATACCAAAGGTATGGACTATGAGGATCATGGACATCTAAACAGTCACAATAGGTCCAAACATAAATACCTTAGTTCAATCTTATCCCATGTCCTCAAGATATCTGATAAAAAGCTAAGAATCTCAACATTAAATGCATGTTAATTCTAGAGGTGGGCATGGGCCAGTTCCAGCCCGGAAACCAGCCCAGCCGCCCAGTTGTAGCCCGAACTAGAAACCGGCTTGGGCTATAGTAAACCAGAACCGGACCGGACCGGTCTGGCCAGGCCCGGCTCCGGTTCCTCCTTTTTTGGAATCGGGCCCAGGCCCAGGCCCAGAACTGGCTAGCCAGTTCCAACGGATAGTGGAACCGGCCCGGCCCAACCGGTTCCAACAGCTGGTTGCTTTTTTTTTTTAAAATCTTTTCAATTTTATCCCTCCCAACGGCTATAAAATGATTAGTTTGAGGAATATTTTGGTCCATAAGGTCAAAAATGTTATTTTGTTGAAATAAATTAACATCTCACAGAACATTTCTGATATGACTACAAAGGGAACACAACGAGAAGCAAAATTGTAATAAATCCAAAAACACTATAGTTGGAGGGGTCATAAGCTCCTTGTTCGTTGTTTAAAACCAAAAAAAAAATTAAAAAAAAAAGAGTCAAAAATAAAAATTATAAATATATAAATAGAAATAAATTCAAAAATCAAATATAATAATTAAAATATAACAACAACAACAACAACAATCTGAATCTGAATCCCAACAATCGGGGTCGGTCATTTGAGAGGCAAATATGAAAAATTATTGATTTAGTTTGTGCGAATTCTTCTATACCACTCAATTTTATCCAATACTATCACCTCATCTAAAGTCTTAACTATAATGTTTTTACAAATAATTTAAATCCAAATTTTCAACAGTCTACCTCTACATTTTACTAAATCTCATATATCTAAGTTTTCGATGCTCCTAACCGGTACGTCTTTGGGTCTTCTTCGCATATGCCCAAACCACCTTAGACGACACTCTCGAATCTTATCTACAATTGAGTTAACTCCCAACCTATTACGAATCTCTTCATTTCTAATTCTATCTCTTCTAGTTTTACCACACATACACCTAAACATCATCATTTCTGTTACCGTCATTTTTTGTTCTTATTGTTATTGTTTAACAGTTCAGTACTCGACGCCATACAACAGTGTAGATCTTACCGCGATCCTATAAAACTTTCCCTTTAAATGCAGTGGTATCGTGCAATCTCAAATAACTCTGAATGTCTTTCTCCATTTTATCCGATCTGCTTGAATTCTATGATTTACATTCTCATCTATATTGCCATCATTTTGAATGATGAAACCAAGATATCTAAAACATTCAGTTTTTAGTACAATTTATCCATCTAACATGATCGTTTCTTCTTCATCGTGATAACTGTCGCTAAATCTACATCTCATATACTCAGTTTTTGATCTGCTCAATTTAAATCCTTTGAATTCCAATATTGCCCTCCATAACTCTAGTTTAGCAAAAAACCCTCTCTAATTTCATCCACTAACACTATATCATCTGCAAAAAACATACACCATAGTATTTCATTTTGGATACTTTTTGTGATTTCGTCTATCACTATTGCAAAAAGAATAGAACTTAATGCTAAATCTTGATGGAGTCTAATATTAATAGAGAAGCTATCGCTTAAACACCCACACGTTTTTACATTGATTACACCTCTCTCATACATATCTCTAATCAGATTAATATATTTCAAGGATATCCCTTTCTTCATCAGCACCCACCACAATACCTTTCGAAGCACTCAATCATATGCTTTTTCTATATTTATGAATACCATATGTAGATCTCTCTTCAGTACTCTATACTTCTCCATCAAATGTCTTAACAGGTGGATTACTTCCGTTGTGGATTTTTCTGATATAAATCTAAATTGATTTTGAATCACACTTATCTCCAATCTCAGTCTATATTCTATTACTCTCTCTCATAATTTCATGATGACTCATAAGTTTAATTCCTCTATAATTAGAGTACTCTTGTATATCATTCTATCTACATGTTAAATCATATAAATATACTAATACTAAATTATATATCCTTTTCAGTAGCAATCTAACCATGGACTCGATGGACATTATGAAACTGCTGCAGGCTGCTATGTTGGTACAAGACTAACTTGCAACCACAACAGAAATCCCATCTTCATTAGATCCGAGGTGTATCTTGCAAAGAAAATGATATAGCCGAATTGGTTTTAAGATGTTCCCCTCCCATGAGAACGCAGTGATCCTCATAGGTGTTATTTTATCACATTTCCCCCATTACACTTTTTGTCTTCTTTTGCTGATGTAAAGATATATCTTCTTATTCGAATCAGCCTCCTTGCAAAAAAAAAAAAAGCAAGGGGAAGGTTGTCTAGATATTCCCTTCCACGGGGCCCACAATGTGGGAGTTTCGGCACTGGGAACCAAAGATATATCTTCTTACACATTACACTTTAATTTACATCATATTTTCGTTATGTGGGAAATGATAGTCGTATGAGAAGGAAACATGCTTTAATAGATCAGTGTAATCAATCAAGGAAAAAGAGGCAAAAAAGTGAAGAAGCACAAGTGTTATAGTCTAATCAAGTGAATTTGTTGGAAACTTTGTGTCAACTTTCAATAAAAGCTTTATTTTTTAACAGAATAAGGAAAATTTGATTATCAAGATCAAAAGAACTAAACTTGGAAAGGTATACTCAACAAATCTGTATCAATCCTAAATGATCAAAGAATTAGAATAACTTTCCACTAGGGAAAAAACAACCACACCAAGGGATGCATGCAATTAGAATCACAAATATAGCCTTCAAAAACAAAGACCCAGAATAAATCAAAGCTATTGGAATGGATTGGAATCAATGCCCCAATCGTAATAGAAATTAAGTGAAGATTTTCAACATTGGCGAAGGCAAACTGAAGAAGACACAATAATTAATTTAATCCACTAAAGTCAAATGTACTAATTTTTTTCCTAATGATTAACAAAATGCCCCTACCTCTACCAAACTAAGGACTAGAACCACGATATACAAACTATTAACATGTCATTTAATCGATCACGAGCAAACCACAAATGTAGGGCAATTTATTACTCTTATTTTGAATAAACAAGGACAACTACACGGACTTCAAGGCAATTAGTTAACTTATCACTTCCACGTGTTTTTGAAAAAGCTCTGCTACTAGATTGTGAATTGCAAATCTAAAAATGACTGGACCTTCTGAGATGGATCCGCTGGCAGAAGACAAACCCTAAAAATTAAAACAATTAGGATTGAAATCATGTACGCCATTAACATAGATAAAGCCTACAACTGTGCACTCACTGGGAGCACCAGTAACTTTTTTAGGAGTACTCTGGATTAGTATTAGCATCAGGGAGACCCCTTAGGCCTTAACCATTATTATTCATTTTTGAAGGGCATATTTTTGGAATATTTTCAGTCTCAATGTGGACACCTTTGGGAATTAAAAAAGTCCAAAGAGCACATAGATCAATTTTTAGCCAAAGGGCATGAAAAGTTAGGATTTGAAGCACTTTTAGGTGGTCAATGTAATCTGGAGAGAACTTTGTGTATTCTGACCTAAAGATGCATTGATGAGCCACATCATCAAATTGTGAGAAAGGATAGTTGCCTGCAACATATTTAGGGCTCTCACTTCGTGCGGGATCCCATTGTGGATCCATTTGAGAAATACAACCAAGTTATAAAGAAACACTTGTTTCAAGGGTAATGGGAGGTTAGCATAGTAAAAATCACACTCTCAAGCAGATTAATTTCCTTCCGAGAGTTGACGTCCAAGCAAATATTACATTCAAAATCAATTTGATGGAATGTACTCACCTCAGTAAACGCCTAGTTAGGATGGAGGGATTGAGAGGGAAGAGAAGAGGAGGGTTCATAACTCTATATCTATCACATCTTGATCTATTTGGTAGCAAGGAGCAGAAGGGGATCAGAGGGGGCCCAATCATTCCCAGTACTTTAAAATGTGTCCCTCCAATTTAAAAAGGATTGGAGGAAAGGAAAGGGGCTCTAATGAAATCTAAACATCTTCCAAAAAATTCCAATTGTTTCAGCATTAAAGGAAACTAAGATGTTCTTTCTACTTACTCTCCAACCCAGAGGTCGGATAACGGACCCCAAAAAAAAAAACCCTTTCCATAACTTGTGTAAGGACCAAAAGAAATTAGTTGGAATAGGGTAGCATAAACACGATATTCCAATTCCCTTCTATTTAAGAATATATAAAGAATAACCTACGGTACATGAATTGGACCAAACAAAAACAAATTGCAGTAGACATCAAAATGTCAACAAACGCATTTAACGGGACTCCTTGAAACCACTATAAATGCAGTAAGAACCAATGACTGAGAAGTGAGCATAAACAATAGAGGGAGAGGCTAGAATAAGTTGTACCGTTTCTTGTGGCGTTTGGTCTTGAAATGTTCATCCCTCACCGCCACAGTCGAAAAATACCGACTACACAGATTCACAGAAAAAGAAAGAAAACCAATACATAAATTACACATTCTTAGACAAAAGGAATTTACAATTACAGAGAGAGAAAGAGAGAGAGAGAGAGTTATACTCGCAGTGTAGGCAGAAATATTGACCCATGCCCGGAAGGTCTTCATCTAAAGGCAATGGCTTCTTCTCCTCATCAGGCTGTCGAAGCTCATAGTAAACCGCATCGTCGCGTGATTCGTCGATAGACAAAGTCAGGGAAATTCAAACGACAGAGAAATTAACTCATACAAAAAAAAAAAAAAAAAAATCAATAGAGAGAGAGGATATCTTTGCGAAGAAACTTAGTAAGGCGAGCAGACTTGTGAGAGAAACGTCTCTTCTTCACCTTCCTGTGCGGGCACTTTCCTCCCATTTTCTATCTCTCTCCCTCCCTCCCTCCCTCTATGCGACTACAGTTGGGGTTTCTTTTTTCTCTCTTCTGCAATATTGCCCCCCGTCAAAACCCTAGAGAACCGACTTCAATTCAAACGATGCAAATGAGAGAGAGGAGGCTCAGCAATAGTTAAACGATGACGTTTGGAGGGTGTCGTTTTGACCAAGCGCATCCTTTTGGACGCGTTTGGGCCACTTATTTGTGGGCCTGTAAGGTGGCTGTGCCGGTCTGAGTAAGCGTTTAAATTTCAAGTCAATTCTCGATTGAGAGTTATTTATAAATAAAATTGTCACCAAAAGATAAAGTCCAGTGCTCTTAGTCTCTTTTCTTTAATTCTATAATTCAAAATTTAAATCTCATATAATAAAAAAAATTTATAAATAAAATTTAAGAAGGAAAAAAAGGTTTTGTCTAACCTACTTAACTAATGCAAGTAATTTATAAATTATATATATATCATAAATTTATAGGTACAGTTCTCTTTAAAACTCTGGTTATTTTCAAAATCTCTGATTTAAATTATATATATATCTACATATCAAGTCCATCAAACTTAATCCGTGCTCGTGTATTCTGAAGAGGAGAGCAAGAGATTTTGTATCCTACATTTTTTTTTTATAATTATTACACGAAGATTTGAATATATAATCTCTAAGTTGGAATAAAAAAGTTGTGACCACTAGAATAATTTTGCTACAGGATTATTTTGCTACTAAATTATCTCATATTTATTGGAGTTCGAATAAAAGGTATTGCTATATGCAAATCTGAGGTTTATCACTTCAAGGTGGCATTTTTATCTTTCAGCTTTAATTTCTTAAGAGAATAACGAAATGTAGTTTTTTCGTTGTGGCCAAGTGAAATGTAGTTTGAGAGAGAGAGAATATCCTTGTAAAAATTAATAAAGGAAAAAACATTTAAGAGAATTAAATATACGAGCTTTAAGAGAATTACTATAAAATAAAATAAGAGATCTGATTATATTTATAACCCCTGAATTTAAAGTTGATTTATGTTTACAAAATAGTATGTTTATAATAACTAACATTGCATTGGTAAATATATTTTGACAGTTAGTGCCCTTGTTGAATGTCACTTTTTTGGCCAAAAAAAAAATTATTTATTATTTACAAAAATCTATATTTTAATTAAAAATAGTCAAATTGAGATTAATCAAGATTTTTAAATAACCCATGACGTTACTGTTAGTGAACATAGTTGCTAGCATTGTAAAAATAAATAAATAAATAAATAAACGAGTCTTTGAAATTGAAAATTTCCTACTCCAAAATATATTATATTTGAAAATTAGATAAATCATTACTGACTTAAGCAGATATACTTAAAATAATAATTCAATGTTAAAAGAATAAAAACAAAGAAACATAGTTTGAAAAGAATGAATTAAAGAAAAAACCTAATATCCATGTCACCGAGTAAATTCCTATTTAGACTTATATATATATATATATATATATATATATATATGTAAGTAAATGGAATTAAACGAGATCGAATCGAAAAAACACGAGAATGAAAATAGAGAAACTCTACCGTTTGAACTATCTTTGAAGGCCTAGAGATATATATATATTTATATTTATATATATGTTGCCCTATTGTATACCTCTTTGTTTTATAATCTTTAAATATTATCTAAAAAAATATGCATATTTCTCCACAAGTTATCAATTGATACCCACCATCATTTTATGTGAGACACGTACAATAATAACAGCACTGCGAGCTCAACACCATGAGGAAAATGATACTTATTTTCATCAAATTGGGGTAAGTACTTGTTGACGTGGGGCATTAGAGCTCCATCCTCCTCTCTGTACTCACGAATTTGTGCCTCACCTCAAGTACCACCCTCGTGTTTTGTAGTATCCAACATTGCATTCACGTCCTGTTATGTAGCTCTTCCATGTTTTACTCAGCTGCATATCCATGCATTATGTCATGGGACCTACCTAGTTGTTTAAAGTAGCTTTCATAAACATGATATTTTTTAGTATCGTAAAATCGAACCCTAAAATTAGGGATAAAATACAAGATGTAGAAGATTAAAACACGGAAAGAGAAAAGTTATGAGTTTTTTTTTTAAATAATATTTTATAGGCGTTTAGTAATATTTTAAAATCTTTAATATTTCTAAAATTTTTAGTTGAATTCTTTTTTTCTTAAAATTTCCTTTTTTTGGAGGGGGGGGGGAAGGGATTGAGTTCTCAGATTTACCATAGGGTATGTGATTTGTTGACTAGTGTATGCCATCGTCAAGTGAATTCATCCACTTCATCCATGCATATTGAAGAAATAATGACTATTATCACAAAAACGAAAAGCTTAATAACCAGTTGTTGATATTTTCATGTTCAATAATCCAAGCTTGGCATCAAAAGGACCATGACATGACCCAAAAGTAAACAGCCAACCTCAGGAAGACGGGAAAAAAGGGAACAAAATTCCAAGGTTTGCAAACAACATGAGTGGGAGAGAAATGAAATCCCATTGGGGGATTTGACACCAATGTTGAAAGCACTGATGATAAGACATGGACTTTTGAACTCCACATCACGAAGAATCATTGATCTAACATAATATCAATACAGAGAAATGATTACACAAATATGACTCTTGCAAATCTATTACTCCTTGCAAATGCTTACAAAATGAGGTACATGAATTGATTCCATATCATCCAGTTGGAACAGTTCTCCATGGTCTAATACAGATTGAAGGAGAGAGAAAGTGAGAGAGATGAGCTTCATTTCCTAGCATATGAGAGAGGTTGAGATTAAATATAACTAAAAGCAAGTACAAATAGCTGATCATGGATATGTAAAGCTCAAATTTCCTAAAATCAGGAATCCTCAGAGTGTTGAAGTGAAGCAGGCAATTTATTCATTTTCTTCTCCTCAACAAGAACGTATGAAGAGTCCAGAAACATCTTTGAGGATAACTCATTCCAGGCAAAATACTTCACAATGTACATATATGTGATTTGATCAGCTATGGTTGGGAAGATCCAAGCCTGAAGCTAGTAAACTAATGCTCATGCTTGACACGCGCTTTAAGTATTCCTGGCATGGGGGGTGAGGTTGGGGGCCTACCAGGTACGTTTGGCATGGATGTGTTGGGGATCTGAGGTTTGTAGCCACCATGCATGCTCGATCCTTCACCATCAGTTGGAAAATTGTGAGCCTCATTATCGTCTTGGGGTCTTTCACAGAATTTCATTGCCTTGAGAACATAATTGTCATCGTGCAGCTCAAAAGGAGTGCTGCAACACAAATTGTAGACAGTTTAGAAAAGGGGGGGGAGGTGAGATGCCTAGCTAGATGCAAATTGACTTTTGCTTAATTTGAGGGAAACCCATGTAATGCCCCTACAATTGTCCTGAAAAGGTAAGATTTAAAAGAGAATAAAAAACAAGCCCCCTCGATTGAGAAGGAATATGATATGAGCCCTAGTATAAGATCTAGTCAATAGATACCCTGCAGGGAATTCCTCTCTTCTCTTGCTAGAGTTTCCCTCTCTTAGACCCTAGGGTTTGACAGCAGGAAAACTGTTCCCTAACAAGTTTCCTACCATACTACTTTTATGAGAATTTGGACTAATTTCTTTATTGATCATACTCCTTTTAAATAGGGAAACTAAGGTTTACAATAAAATAGAATTCTTACAAAAAACAAATCCCAATAATCACAGAATTCCCAAAACTAAGGTAACTACTAATTTTAAAAAAATTGCTATCAACTAAAATAAAAAAAACTACTATTTTTCTAAAATATTTCCTTTTATCTAGTTTCTAAATATCCTCGTAAAATATTTCTTTTCAATGATACGCACTTTCTAGAATAATTCTTTCCAATGACATCCAAGTGCATACCAGAATATATATCTCTCCTGCATGAAGACAAGCCTAGAAGAGAGAGTGTATGAGTTAAACAAGGATTCAAAGGATTGTGTTTAATTAAATTTTCTGAGAATAATTCTATGGACACAGTATTAGTGAAGATTCTAGATAGGAAAGGGGTTGATCCATCAGAGGCTAATGCAAAAGGCTTAATTTTAAAAGCTTACCAAATATGAGGCATTTGAATGATTTTCTTTATCCTAAAAATAATTCTATTTGAATCACAAAAGGCCAAGCTAATGCTCCATGGTCGATTTAGAGAATCATGTTATGATAAATTTCCATTAGCAAACAAAAACTTAAGAAATAAATGGAGCTAATCCCACTATAAATTGTGCAAGCAGAGACCAACCTTTGTTTTTATCACTGTATTTTTTTTTTTTTAAATGTTAACAGGGTTCACTTGCCTGTTGAAATCAAAATGCACCAGCTGCATATCTTCAGATATTTCTACCTCAACAGTTGCATGTGGCCGTGTCTACATTTTCAAAATGAAAAATCAAAGCGTGAATTGCTGAAGAAAACTGGTGCCCATTATACAAATCTGTGCAAAATTATGGATGCAACAACTTCTAGGTAATAGACGTCTAACTGGACATAGGTTGAACCAATAAATTGCCGGTTACAAGTTAACATTGGCATAGCCCTCTTAACAAAAAATAGTGTGCACAAAGTGAAAATAGCAGGCAATTGTACCTGAACCAGAATAAAAGGTAATGCCACACCTCCGCTGGGTGCATTTCCTGAGCTGTATATTTGTTCATTGCGTTGAATCAGGTTTTGAAGGCCTACGTACTTGAAGGACAAAAATTATAAGTTACAAAAGAGATATTTATCATCAACAGCTGCAATTTTATATGATGTTATTGCAATTTTAGCTGCTACAATATCCCTTTTTTTTTTTAAAAAAAAAAAAAAAAAAAAAAAAAAAAAGATACGAAAACATAAGAGCATCAAAAGGAACCCACCTACCACTCAATTAAAAATATAGCAACAAATGTAATAGGAAGATCATACCAAAACAGAAAGATAAGACACACATAAAGTACAACGGGAAGATATGACACAAATAAAGTATAACAGCAGCTCTTACTTGCTCCCGTAGTTCCTGCAAATATGCAGCTTTCTTTTCAACCCTACTCCTCAGTCCTATACGCTCTGTCTGCAGTCACCTTATCATGTGAATAGAAATCACTAAGATTAGACCCAAACCACTAACCAAGAAAATTCAACTAGGCTAGTAAAAACTTGCATTAAAAGGGTAGATTTGGACCTTTAACTCTTCAATATCGCTCAAGCTAGTGCGAGGTAGACCTCTCCACTGTATTTCCTTTCTATCCTTTGAAATAATATCCATTGCCATGAGAACATTAAGGGCATCATATACTCTCCGACGTATATTTTTCTCATCATATTGTTGCTGCCACAAACATTTCAAATGAATAAAAACAGCTCAAATAGAAAAGTGTTTTCTGCATCTTCAAAATCAAACAGAGGATCCATGTGCAAACCTGATCTGGGGATGACACACTGTTGCTAGGGTCTGCAAATTCAGCAACTAGTTCATCTGCAACCTGGAAAGAAAATCTCAGGTTTAAAACCAGATATCAAGCACATTTGTAGTTAAATAAAAGTGCAACAAGAATAACTATAATAAGTTAAGTTGCGAGGACTGCAGGTAATGTAAATGTTACACTAGCCAGGCAAATTACATGACAACCAGCAACAGCCATCAGAAAACCAAAGAAGTAGCAATTTCCAGATAATAGTGCACTCCCCAACAATTGTACAGCTTGCCTCTACTTTTATGCTTCAAAAGGTGCAAAACTTGGCCATGGACAATTTATTAGGGAGAAAGAAAAACAAAAGAATAATAAAGAGGAGAATAATACACCCTCCAAAAGAAACAAGAAGAAAGATGAGAGAAGAAACTAGAGAAAAGAATATGTACATAAGGATTACCATGGCAAATTTCCAACCCCCTTATGCAACCCTTTGAAAAACCTTGTAGCCAACACCATTTAAAGCTGAAAACAATCTTACCACAAAGCAAGGAAAGAGGAATCAATTGATCTTTGAAAATTCCGAAGTATCTTTCCCACCAAAGGCACCATAAAATCATATTTCCGCAACAGGACTAGTAATCATAAATAAGAGCAATGCAACCACCTATGCCAAGAAGGAAGCATTCCACCTCTCTAGTTTTCAAGAGATCTCAAGCACTTTAGCATGATGCACAACTCATTAATTCATAGGCCATCCAAAATTTCATTCCTGATGCTTGTAACTCCAAATGCCCCTTCTTATATTAACTTGTAGATTACCATTCTAAATTTTTAAGTTTGAATGCAATATAATTGAATGATTGCAGCATTTGAGAGTACTGGGTGACTGTAAATAGATATGGAAGGGTTTGTTTCTCAGAGTAATATCAGAATCTCCAAGCCCGGCATTATTTGAGGTGGCAATTCAACAGGCATTGCATAATCAAATTTTCCAGATAAAATTTTCAGAACAGGACAATCATTATAGTGATATTAAGTTCTGAGGAAGGTATTGTTTTTGATCGTTGATGAATTGAAAATTGATTAGAAATTTCTTACTCAATTTGCACTTCTTCTTGCCACATATATTTGTGAATCCCTGATGTCCCAAAAAAAGGGAAAAAAAAAATATTCATAGGAGGCGGCCTTGAACTCTAGGATTTTATGAGCACTAGAATAGTCTCACCAATAGGGATCACATTGGTGGGAATATTGGCTGATACATATCCAGCTCACGTCTTAATGACAGGTAAGGCAATCAAACTACCTGCACCTATATGGTCAGATCATTTCATGGCTCATTCTAACATGTAGTTTTCATGACCAGAGACAGATTGCAACCCAGCAGCCAACCTCGTGTATGACATGATAAACAGTAAAACTGCGTTTCGGACTTCTCATCCACAAATAATCACAGTTGGTTTCGTGGATGTTGAAGGAAAGGGGATATCATGAACACCATTCAAGAAGATCACATCTCCACAAGAAGTGCAACAAGAAAACAGCAATGTGGTACCAATAACATTGCATTTTAGCATAGCATAGGGTCATCAACTTCATATGATATGCTTCTCAAAGCTCTCAAAGTACCAGAATAAACTACCTAGACTATATCCATGACCAATTTGAAAATTCTACCCTAACCATTAGCAATGTGATATAAGGATTGAAGAATCTACATATTTGAGCTAAAAACATCTAGATTATAGAACAACTAGTCAATAAGAAAATTGCAGCCACCACTCTAATCCCACCATAGACAAACAAAATCCAAAATTGTGACGGTCAATTTTGGTTTCTCCAAGCTATTACAGCCACTGTCACTGAAATTCCTACTCTTTAGTTTAGTGAAGTAAAGGTTGCATCTAAGATTTGAACCAAAGAACTTAAGCAATATGCAAACAACTTTACTTTCAAGCAAATGCTAGCAAATGCTCATGCCTTTTCTAACTTTTCTTTCACTTTGTGATTATGACTAGACAAGGAACTTATGTAACTATATAAAGAATACTCCAAAAGCAAAAAGAAATTTCATGAGAAGGAAATCAATAGGAAACAAACCAGCAGCCAATATATCTTGAATGACTGACAGTATGAAGTCGTACTATAAACAGAACAATTTTTTTTAAACATAAAATATAAAATTTGCATGAAACAATTACCTCATTATACGTGGTCCTTCCCTTACTTTCAACTTTTTCACAAACTGGACAAAGTACAAAAAAATCAGAAAAGAAATAATAGAATCAGTGATTAAAAAAAAAAAAAAAATTCACTGTCAAGGTTATTATTTCAACTCTCCACTAGTAACATGAAATAATTTAAAATCAGAATTTCTAGAAACTGTTAAAGCAGATGAAAATTTGCATGTGAAAAAAAATACAACCTGCAATATACTAAAAGAGAGAGATATGTATTTATTTAATAAAACATGTGAAACAAGATAAGCACCTTTCATGCTAAACTGACGAAGCCCTCTACCTCCCTTATCACCTCCAGTTGCACGCTGACCTCTCTTTTTTTTCTTGGCACTGTTAGAGACTTCAATCAGTTTGAGTGTAAGTGAGTGAGTGTGTGTGTGGGGGGGACAATAAAATTAGGATCATTCAACTCAAAGTTAGAAAAAGTATGGACCATTCAACTCAATACAGTGTCCCTTTTAACTTCTAAAAGACATACACTAAAAGTTCTAAACACAATTATACCATTAGATTGCTAAAGAAGCAATCCTATCCCAGATCAGCTTGATTATAAGGATTTAATACTTGAAATGCTGGGCAGTGGCACCATAAAACTGCCATCATAGTACATTTCCAAAATGTTGTTGCATCCTTATTCTGCCAAAATGTAGAAATTCTATGGAAAGAACTCCAAAAGAGCATCCATAAAGACCCAACTCTCTCCCAAAAGATCCATATGTCTATTCCATAATACCATAGTACAAACTTGCAAATAAAATAGAACCTTCAGCATTAAGATACATGCAAGATTAAATCCAAAATAATAATAATAATAATAATAACTTAAGTCCAAACTCCCCAAATTCATGAACAGTCATAAGTTATGAAGGTGGTGCCAAGTCATCCACTGAGTGCCCCCTGCACATGTATATGGGGAGATATAGACGTGATCACGAAGAGGTATGAAGTGTTGTACAGCAAAGAGGAAAGTTTTTAGCTTCATCCCTTCAGCTATTTTCTGGCTTCTCTGGAGTGGTGAGACCGGAACAAGAGAGTGATCATGACAACTTCTATGGATAGTTAGTTTAAGACGGACAGAGACAAGCAGGACGACAACCCCCATGCCCAGAATTTTTTTTCAAATTATTGTATAAATTTCTAAAAATTTTAACCATAAATGATATTCGCTCCCCCCATAAAAAAATATAATCCGCCCCCATAAAATCATATTCTACCCCTGAAATTTTACGAAAAATGTTTGTCCGCTAAACATTTTAAGAAAAAATTTCAAATGTTATTTGCCCCATTAAAATTTTCCATTTATAAACAATTGGATGGCCACCAAACATGACCCAAGGCGCTTTCTTTTTTTTTTTTTGAACCAATCACCGACACACCGAACACAACACCTTATTTTATTTTATTTTATTTTTCTGTTTTCTGCTCTCTTCTTTGACCTTCCCTTCGTATCTCTACTCTCTATTTGTCTCCTACCTACCCTCTCTCTCTCTCTCTCTCTCTCTCTCTCTCTCGTCAATTAGGGTTGCTTCTTCATGGCTTCAGTTGATTCATTGGCCGAAAAATTCTCATCATTGGGGAATTGGAATCCTATTCATCTGTTTTGAGGTAAGATTTGGGGTTTTGTATGTTTATCATCGAAATTTTTTATTTTTTGGTGTTGACATGGATGGATTTGATGAGAAAAATTGGTGGAACCTGTTTTGATGAAATTAGGGTTTTCTTTGTCGAATGTGGGTCTGAGTTCTGATTGTGGACCTGGAGGATGTGGAGGCTGAGAAGGGAAGGACCAATGTGATGAGTCCTGGTTTTAGTGTCAAAGATGAAATTAGCGATAGCTTTCCTATTAATATTGGACTCCATCAGGTTCAGCATTAAACCACATCCTTTTTGCAATAGTGATAGACGAAATCATAAAAAACATTCAAGACAAATGTTGTTTGCAGATGATACAGTGTTAGTGGATGAAATCAAAGAGGGTATTTGTGCTAAAAGTGAACATTTTAGATATTTTGATTCCATCATTTAAAATGATGATAATATAGATGGGGATGTAAATCATAGAATTCAAGCAGATTGGATGAAATGGAGAAGAGTATCCGGAATTATTTGCGATCGCACGATGCCACTGCATTTGAAGCGAAAGTTTTATAGGACCGCGGTGAGACCTACATTATTGTACGGCATTGAGTGTTGGGCTGTTAAACAATAACAAGAACAAAAAATGACGGTAGCAGGAATGAGAATATTTAGGTGGATGTGTGATAAAACTAGAAGAGATAGAATTATAAACGATGAAATACACTATAGGTTGGGAGTTAATTCAATTGTAGATAAGATACGAAAATGTCGTCTAAGGTGGTTTGGGTATGTGCAAAGAAGACCCAATGACATACCGGTTAGAAGAATCGAAAACTTAAATATAGGGGATTTAGTAAAACGTAAAGGTAGACTGTTGAAAACTTGGATGCAACTTATTCGTAAAGACATGGTAGTTAAGAATTTAGATGAGGTGATAGTATTGGATAGAATTAAATAGCGTAGAAGAATCTGCACAAACTAAATCAATCTACTTCTTCTTCTTCCTTTCATTTTATTTTTATTTTTATTTTTATTTTTATTTTTATTTTTATTTTTATTTTTATTTTTATTTTTATTTTTATTTTTATTTTTATTTTTATTTTTATTTTTATTTTTATTTTTATTTTTATTTTTATTTTAAAACTCAAATTTGTTTCTCAAATGGTCGACTCCAGATTGTTGGGATTAAAATTCAGTTTGTTATTGTTGTTGTTGATGAAATTATGCAAGATTGAAAAGTAGTCATTATATAATATATACTATCATAACATATACTGAGGATATAAGTGGGGGACTTAGCTTTGACACCACTTTTTAAAAGCCTGATCAGTGACCAGTGAGTATGATAAGCAGTAAAAGAGGGGGACAGGGACTTAACATGAGAATTCCAGCTAGCTTTCGTTTCAATAGTACATATAATTGGCAACACTTTATCATATAGCATATGGGAAGAGAGATTTAGCTTTAATACCAAGCACAGACAAGAAGTATATTACGCATGGACAAATTGCACCATTCTAATATGTACTTGTACAGAAATCTGCAGCAATGATCAGATTCTGTAACAGCAATTGTTACAGTAGTAGAATTGAACAGGGTTCAGTCCTTCAGGGATTGGCAATTACAAAAGGGAGCTAAGTAAATCCACAAGTTTACTGTTAGCCTGGTTTTAAACAAACCAGTCTGCGAAAACCTCGCAATGTTTTCTGTGCATGAAGAAATACTTGGCCTTGAAATGAGCTATCAACATGTAACTATTTTTCTAAAAAACCGGTCAGGAAATGAAAACCCTTGGTTCTTACTATCAAATTTTGTTCAATTGATAGATTCCTCCTTTTTTTTCCTTCTTTTATACATTCGTTCAATTTTTCTTCTTTAGTTGATGGATTAACCCATAAATGTATTATCAAAAATGATTTACTCTTTTAAGAAATTAAAAGTTTTTAATCTTAAATCTTTTAATGCGCTCAGGATATCATCTTGTACTATACTCCACGTTTTTGCTCATCCTCTTTTTTCTTCAACAACCATATGGAATAACAGATTTAGTACACTTTCCATATAATCCATGACAAAATGTCAGCTCACTAACACTGACGCCTTACAACAAGCAAAATGCTGATAACCAAGAAGGAAGCAAAAATCTTTAATTAATGACAAACCAAGATTTACCAATTTCAGCCAATCTACAAACCTATTAAACAAATGCGGGTGCCAACAAAAACAACCGTACCAAGATCACCGAAAACAAGCCATATGCAAAAGTTCAAGCCAAAACACCAACAAAAAAGACATTACAAAAAAATAAAACTCACCCAACATCCCGTTGAGATCCTGCATCATCTCCATGAATGTCGAGATGATTCAATCTAAGCAACGTACTCTCACTTGCAGGCGTTGCAGCCGCTGGAGGCTCGCTTCGGCTAGACGGAGATCCCATGCTTCCGCTGGTCGAAACTGATTGGCCGGAAGCCGACCTAGTGGCGGCTCGGGACACTGGATTTCTCTCCCCACCTTTATGATTTCCTCCGATCACCATACCTAGAAAATCCCCCAAAAAAAATGATAAAGTAATTCAAGAATTGAGAAAACCCCATGAAGAAAAAAAAAAACTTAAATTTAAGAAAGACCCGGATAAAAGCTGACCTTAAAAATTTCTGGGTTTTGAAAAAATTGAAGTGGGTCTGAGACCAACGAGCATCAGTGGCAGAAGTTGCGCCTCTGTCTCCCTGTCCTCTCTTTGGCGGTTGTCTCCTGTGATAGAGTGTGCGTGTGCTGTGAACTAACAGCAGGGGAACAGAAGAGGAGGGAAGAGAAACGAAACGGGTCGCGAGGGAAGTGAGGGCTTGGTTTCATGCTGCGAAACTTCGTTTTTGGTTTATTTTATTTTTGCTTTGCTTCCTCAGTCCAACATTACTTTATTATTCAAATAAATAAATAAATAAATAAATAAAAACTCTTGGATTTCTAGTAGGGAGGAGAAAAGGAAAGGTGTTTAAAAAGAGGGATATTTGTCATTTGATACCTTTGAATGTATAAGTTATTAGATGGTTTAATGGAAATTGTTATTATTTAATGTTTTTAAAGATATAATTTTCAATAAATATAGATCATTATCTTGATGAATAGTATTTCATATTTATAAATAGTAAAACTTTTTAAAAGAAAAAAAAAGAAAATTAAATGGTTAAATTATTTACACTGAACAGATATAATATTGATATTTAGAATATAGAGAATCGCGAAATAATTGTTAAAAAAAAATCAAATAAATATCAGTAAATAAATATATAGTTTGTTGAGCTCAATTCGACATTATTGTAATGCTATGTCAATAACTCCGTGCTCTAATAAATAATAAAAAATTATTAGTATCACAATTATGACACCTAAAAGTTATCTAAAACACAATCAATTCTACTTATGAATTTGATTTATTTTTTCTTTATATATATATATATATATATATATATAACTTAAAAAAAAAAAATTTGAGTACCACAAAATTAGAAAGACTAACAATACTTGTGAAAATTTCAATATTACCATTCATATTACTTGTGAGGATTAATAGCATTGTCATTGATGAGTTTAGTATTTGTTTTTGTTGTTGTTATTGTTGTTGTTATTTTTTTTATTATTATTATTATAGTTAAAAAGAGCAGGTCAACTAATCTTATATAAACTATATATTTCTTATAATTAATCTTATATTGTCATCATTTTTTATAAAATAAAATAATAAAATGATCAACAAACATCGAGTAATAATCTAACAATTATAAATTTCATACGTTTCATTACACATGGGCAAGGTATTTGTATCGTGTTCATTTGAAATACACAATTTAAATACTATATGATATTCTTTAAATTACACCAAATCATTTTATTATGGTATGAAAAGCCAAACGAATCCTTAAAGAAGTCTGATGGTTTCAATCCACTCAGCCACCAATGTTTCAGAATGTGAGGACGATGGTTGGTGACGATGACGTGAAATGATTTGAGTTGGCAACTGATACCATAAATGCAAGAAATTAAAACGTAAAAAGAAAGTTGTTGGAGAGCTAATAGTGTCAACAGACAATTGCAATTGGCATTGATCACGAAAACCTTAGCAATTGCAATCGAAATGGACTATTGTTTAAAAAGTCTCACCGGTGCACAGAATACTCCCAAACTTAATGAGGGAGTAGAGGAAGAGAGGACGTATATACACAATCTTTTGCTTATATTTTTGCATTTTTGCAGATGGACTATTGTTTATTTTTTTAAAAAAAAGGACTATTGCAATCCATGTTTCTATGTGAACTATTGCAGTGACAACACCTTGGATCTAACAGGTAAGGGTCATTGCAACATGGGAAATTACTCTACAATGAAAGTTAGCAATTACCACACCCAGAGCACTAAGTAACAGAAATAAGGGTTCCGGTTTGATCATATAAATGCATTTTACAGAGAAAACCTAATAGGCATCTTAATAACAGGAGACCAGAAAAGGACAGCAATCAGAAAAAAACCATTAAAAATTGACACTCCGGATTCTGTATACACTAGACTGCAACGAGTGTGCAGGTGGATGACACAGGATTTTGAAGGGCAGGCAAGTCTCTAATTTTGGTTAGTAGTATCTGAGCCGTAGCACGCCTTAAGGCCCTAAATCCTCTTATGTAATTGAACATATGAGGCATATAGTAAAAAGGGCATAAAAATTCTAAATCCCTGCCAGGGTGTTCATAAGCAAGATTATAACTAATCCATTAATACCAGCATCACATGTATAAAGTAATTCCGTTCAATGGGAACCATCACAAACTAATCAGGGAAACCACAACTAAGACCACAGACAAGGAAATAAGCTGCTGAAGAGAAGAAACCAAAGGAGGAAACTGAGCGGCCTTTAAGAAGCGAATTCCACAGCAAAATCAGAAATAGGGAGTGCCGTAAATCAAATGCTAAAATGGAGGCTGCATGAAACTCAAAAAAAATTGCCAAACCAGACTTTCTAAGATGCTTCTCACAAACAGAAGAGATTTAGAACCACTGACCAAATTGAAAAGCAATTAGCATCCCAAGATTACCATTGCTAACAGCATAGAACAGCAAAATGCCATTAATAAAATAGGGTAAGACTACTTATATCATTAATCTCACAGAATTAGATTGGTTCACAAGCTTTGACAAATGCTCTCGAGGTCCTAAGCTCAAAAGGATCCAGATGGAAGCTTTGCAGACCCATGTTAAAAGTAAGACTCATTGCTAACCATTGAAATTGCCATCACAAGATTAGACCTATAAGATTGACCTTCTGATCCTCAAGAAAAGATACGAAAGCCAGGTTAAACAGATATCAGAGCCATAGGGATCTAGTGCAGCAGCACAAAATCACTTAAAATTCTCCAACTTGAAGAAATTGAGATTGCTCAATTAACTTGCACGGTATATGGCAAAACTTTATCTGCCCCAAATGGCACATGAACACTAGGAGAAGGCTAAACCACATGGACTTAAGATAATCGAACAGTCAGAGAAAACTTCATAATGCACTAACATGAGAATAGAGAGGACATCATTGATCCAGAAGCGCCAAACTCTCTACACCCTCCTATCTTGCTAATAGGGCCCTTCCTTTTTTTTTTTTTTTGCCCTTTTCTTAAAAAGATTTAGGGATAAGGAACTCTACAATTTCCACGAGTAAGAAAAAATAAAAAAGATAAATAAAAATGACCAAATACCTAAATGTTATCCCTTCTTTGTGCTATATCCAAAATCAAATTCCAATGAACTTGAAGATTCACTGAAAGCCCTTCTAGAATAGAAGTATAAAATGTGAAAGGCTCACCAATAGATAAGATAGGTCTCAAGGTAAAAAACAAAGAATTCTAAAAAATAAAAAAGGAAGGTCTAAAACCATGTTCATTCATTTAACCAGAACTAAACAATCTAAACTAAAATTTTTTATCTCAATCCAAAAACCGATTCTAGAGAACATAATACCGTTGATACTCCATATGGTAATTCATCTAGTTTTGTTAATTAATGTCCTCTTTTTACCTGGAACCAAGGAAAAGAAAGTGCAGAACTCCTTATAAGCATGATTAGAAAAGACATAACCAGGATACATATAAGATGGTTATAGTGTCTTGGAAGAAGAGAAGGATCCAAAGCATGAAATAGGATATTGAATGATGTATAGTGAAGCTTCTAAGAGTACGCAAAACAAACTTAAATCAACTGAAAATGTAAAATGGCTGGAGCAGTATACTGCTAACTAGAGAAAGGACGTGATCTATTAAATGGGCATAGACATTAAGGTCAAAAATCTTGAACACTTTCTAAGAATCAAAAAGAATGAGGAAAATATTCCACTAATGTCATAATTCTTACGTATTATGAAACCAAAATCTCACATCTGATCAGATACTATTACAGTAAACATTCTACAGCATATGCACTTCAACACCTACCTAATTATCAAAGTAGTTTATATGATGATTGATCACAATATCTCAACAAATGGTCCACAACTTCCAAACATGACACATCATTTAAAACCCAAATTTCAAGCAGGAGTTGTGCATAGCAAGAGCAGACATTGTCGATCATCAGTTCATCATAATTCACAAGAACAATTATATTCATAATAAGAACAGATACCAAAAATAGCTTAAACATAGAATAGTGGGGCATACCTTCAATTCAAGAAGTGCTAAAATTGCAATGAGACTTGTCCCTCACACATGCAAGAACTCCGCAGACATACATCTTTTTGGATGTGAAGTGGCTGCATGCTTTTCATTGGAAGACTTATAACCAAGCTTTAGTTTCTTCTTTTTATTTTATTTTAATTTTACATTTTTTTTAGCTCATGGACTTAAACTTTACTGTTTGTCATATCAACCTCAAATTTAGTCTGTATTTTTTTCATTTGAAAATGTTTTACATTTTTTATAACTAAGCTTTAGTTCCTTCTTTATTGTTTGTATTCAGGCAATGAGTACCCTAATCAAGAAAGAAAGATACTCAGGTAAATTTCTTAGGCCAAGAAAGGAAGGGGGAAAAAACCAAGGTTAGAAAATTTTGGAAAGGCAGCAAAAGAGACAATGAAACTGCCAGCTTGTTTTTGTTGTAAGTTTCTGACAGCTACACTTGCTATCTTCCACATACCACAAATCACACAAATACCAAAACTTAAATAAATCCATTAACACACGCAAATGGAAAAAGAGAGAAAGGACAGAGAGAGCAACTATTATCATAACTAGATAAAATTGTGGTAAAATTGTCGATCATGGAGTTGGCGAGAAATGCCAGAAGTCCAGCTATCAAGCTTATACGTTGCAGGCTTGCGGCTCCTTTACCTGCATGTAGACCGTGTGTCTTTCAATCTTAATATCCTCACTCCTAACGGTTCAATCATCATACTTCATTCTTCCACCTAAACACACCCATGTCTTCATCTCCTACACTATATGCCTTGTTTGTATTTAAAGCAAAAGACTGATACTCAAAACACATCACACCCGCCTTACCACTCCTTGTTCAAAAATTTCCTGCCTAACTGTTGCAAGGTGCTACCTCCTTTCTGGTTCTATCTTCAGGCTCTTCTTTTCTATAACAAGAAAAGCTAGATACCATGAGACATTTAATTATTCAAGAGCCTGAGGTGATAGAGGCCAATGAGGTAACACACGGCTTGAGTCAGGCTTGGCGATGCATACGTCTTCCATTAATTGTGCCACTTCTCCGCCTTGCAATCATCATATGTGCAATCATGTCTGTCATGCTTTTTATTGAGCGTGTTTACATGGCAATTGTGATCTTCTGCGTCAAAGTATTAGGAAGGAAAAGATATACCAAGTACAGGTTGGAAGCTATGAAGGAAGATCTAGAGCGTAACAAGAGCCACCCAGTGGTATTAATTCAGATACCCATGTATAATGAAAAGGAGGTAAGAAAATATACCATACACATGCCTCCTACTTCAAAATCTACCATTGATTGGCTGGCTTCAAATTCAATCAACTTCAGCTCTTTAGTTCTACTAGTCTTCACAGCCCATTAATATATCTTAAGCTGAAAGAATGATGGTCTTTCTTTTTTCCATTTATCTAATTAATCTTGCATGACTATCATATAATTTTTTCTTAATAAACTTGCATCAGTTTAAGGAGCGACTTTACTACAATACACATACTAATTATAACTAAACATAAATAAATAACTATAACTTTCATCATGTTTTTATAAGCAAAGAAAGATCGGTAAGGAGCATTACTAGTAACAATCTAAGAACTAAAGAAACTGAAATGATAATATATTTTGCTTAACTTATATGTTTGGTCCCCACCCAACAGCCAAAAAATATGGATCCAGGCTCCACAACAAACCCACAGGCACAGCGGCTGCACAAGAATTTTATTAAAGGAAAAAAAATTTAAGTCATGCTCACATAATGTTTACTTGTTTAGGGTAGCACTTAATGCAACCATGTTGTCAGTCCCATTGAATCTAACTTCTACCAAAGAAGAAATAATTGTTTGCTTTAATGTCCCCCAACAGCCAACAGGAAAAGAGAAAAATAGTATAAGAGGAAAAACATGAGAGGGAAAAAAAAAAGGAGGAACAACAAGAATAAATCTCAAGAGTCATAGAATGATTACGGTAATTAATAACTTCAACTGCTAAGTTGTCCAAATTAAGCAAAAGATCTTGGTGTTCATTTTCCAAAAGATGGGGCGCTTTTTCTAATCAATCTATTGTGTCTTGATCATGGTACAGAAGCAGCCAAATAGCCTTCATGATCATAATCACATCTAAGATTTGTTACTGTCTAATTTACAGCTAAACATGGCCAAAAGTAAAAATATTACCATACATAAAAACAAAGAGAGCGCTAGAATCATTTTGGAGGCATTGAAGTGTTCAAGCGGCAAGGTGGAGAATTATCCTACAAGACAGAAAAGAAAGAAACTTTCTCTTTTCTGAGAATTAAATTTCACTAATTAGACCAGGACCATACATAAGGCATTAGTCCATGCAGGATCGATATGACCATTGCCACCATATGCATTGAATATACAGCTTGTCATTGTGTATTCTTACTGCACTTGACAGACATCTATGGTGCTATATCATGTCATACCTTTTTCTGGTAAATAAAGGTTTACAAGCTTTCTATAGGAGCTGCATGTGGGCTATCATGGCCGGCAGACCACTTCATCGTACAAGTTCTTGACGACTCCACAAATGAACCCCTGAGGGTATCTCCACATATTCAGCATGTCTCAGTTTAACACATTTATTTCAAAGCTTATAGGCTTACATGTTACAAAATCACAGGAAATGGTGGAACTGGAATGCTACAAGTGGATGGAAAAGGGTGTGAATGTGAAATATGAAACTCGTGACAACAGGAATGGTTACAAAGCTGGTGCTCTTCGAGAAGGTTTACAGAAAGAATATGTCAAAGACTGTGAATTTGTGGTGATCTTTGACGCAGACTTTCAACCTGACCAAGATTTCCTCTGGAGGACAATCCCCTATCTTCTCAAGAATCCAGAGCTGGCTTTGGTTCAGGCTCGATGGAAATTTGGTGAGGCCATAAAATTTAAAATTCTTTTGTCCATTTTTATATGTCATGAACTTAAATATTTGTAGTTGCTAACAGCTGGAGAAGAAAGGATGACATTTGAGGGTAAAAACCATATATGAACCATAAGAAATGATGAGTTTGAATAGCCATCATGCTGTGGTTTGAAAATATGACACTCATAGACTCAATAGTCAGCTTAAGCTTTTAGAAAGGGTATGACCAGCATGCTCTAGCTAATGGACAGATAACTGAATTCCATCCTTTTCATAAGTAGGGTATGAACTTCTCCATAATGCAACTAACTCTTGCTCGGTAGTTGTTGCATTGTCACCAGCTTATCTTTGTCTATTATAACATGTTTATAGCTCCATCATGTTGCAGCATCATATGTGATGATCAAAACTGAAAGATTGGCCAATATGGACTCATAAGTGGCGCGGACAGCTTTTATACTCTATTGGCCATGATAATGACTAAATGAATGCCCCCATTTTTTTGTTTCTATTTCCTCGAGCAACAATGTCACTTATCTCAATTTTCTTGTTTGCTAGTAGTACCTTAGCCTTAACAACAGACACCAAAACTTGTTCTTTCGTGCATGATATTGCACCTGTTCATTTAGTGGAAAACTCCACATTCTACACCATTTTTCATCTTGTATGTTGACCACCACATGTGAGTGTAAATGCTAGTCAAAAAAACATTTATGTTTTACCAGTGATACAGAACTGTGAGGTAATCTTCATATATTTAAGAGATGCTATTAATTCCGTGCAGGCAGCGAGGATTTTCAAGAAGGCACAAACCAATTTCTAAATCTCCATGTATTCTACTTTTCCATATAAGAAACATTAGCTTTGTTTGGTTAAGGAAAAATCATAATGCCATGGGATGGACAAAGGAGAAAACCTCAAAATAATTTTCCTCATCTCCCCTATAGCTCCTTTTTTTTTTTTTACCTTTCATGTCACCACCTTTAACTCTTTTAAATTAGACATAATAAATTCAATGTTTTCACTTTGAAACTGTCCCTTTTCTGGCTTCGATAATTTCTATTTTTTTGAGTCACTTATTTTGTTGTTATAATCTGCAGTAAATGCAGATGAATGTCTTATGACTCGGCTTCAAGAAATGTCACTAGACTATCACTTCAGTGTTGAGCAAGAAGTGGGCTCCTCAACATGCTCTTTCTTTGGGTTCAATGGTAGACAGACTTGCCATTTGTACTACATACAAGATCTGAACAATCAAAGTAGGACAATCACACAATTTCATTTATTGGCATTTGTAGGGACAGCAGGTGTATGGAGGATTCAAGCAGTAATTGATGCTGGTGGATGGAAAGATAGAACCACAGTCGAAGACATGGATCTTGCAGTTAGAGCCAGTCTTAGAGGCTGGAAATTTATCTTTGTGGGTGACCTAGCAGTGAGTATTCTAATTCCAATTCAGATTCAAGTATGTACAGAGATTAGAAAGCAATGGAACAAGGGGCAATCACTTTGAGCATTCCTACTGTCTATAGGTCAAAAATGAACTCCCAAGTACTTATAAAGCATATCGCTATCAGCAGCATCGCTGGTCATGTGGCCCAGCTAATCTCTTCAGAAAAATGACAAAGGAAATCCTCTTCTGTGAGGTGAGTAAACTCGCACCATTCTCTCTCTTACAGAAACATACAACAAATTGATGAATCAAAATGAAACTAGATTTCCCTCAGGGTGCCTTCATCATCATCTTCTTCTTCTTCTTTTTGGGTGGGGTGGGGGTGTTTCAAGCTGAGAACTGACACAGGGTCATTGTCATCTTATGCAGAGGGTATCAATCTGGAAGAAATTTCATGTCATCTATGCATTTTTCTTTGTAAGAAAGATAGTGGCGCACTGGGTCACTTTCTTCTTCTATTGCATTATTATCCCACTAAGTGTTCTGGTTCCTGAAGTGTATCTCCCAAAAATAATAGCAATATACATACCGGCAGCAATTACCATACTGAATGCAATCTGCACTCCAAGGTAACAGCAGAAGCTGCAATGTCTACTTAGTAATTCATTCATTCATTTTCTCTATTTTTTTTTTTGGGGGTATTATCTAGCTACAACATTTGCTTCCTCTTTCCACAAGGTCTCTGCATCTCCTCGTCTTCTGGATTCTTTTTGAAAATGTCATGTCCCTTCATAGAACAAAGGCAGCGATTATAGGTCTCCTAGAAGCAAACCGTGTCAATGAATGGGTTGTAACTGAAAAACTAGGGAATGCCATGAACAAGAAGAGCAGTGCAAGAACAACAAAGAAACCAAGATCACAAATAGGGGAGAGGTAACTTTTTTTTCCTTGATGATACAATTGAAAATATTTGCCAGAACATTCATAGTGCCCCAGTAGATGGTCAATAAAGTATGAGGAAACACAGGTAGCTAAACTGATAATGTTTTCAGTCCTCCCTCTTCAGAGGCTTCACCTTTTGATTTTACAAACAGGGTCCATGTCTTGGAGCTGTTAATGGGACTTTTTATGCTTCACTGTGCACTGTATAATCTGCTCTATGGAAATGATCATTTCTTCATATACCTATTACTGCAAGCAGGAGCTTTCTTCATTATGGGGATAGGGTATGTTGGGACATTTGTACCGAACTAGAGGTGAAGACAACAAAATCAAAGTAGAGGCCGGGATATGGACATGCGTGTACAGGGAGCTTGATCACTATTCAGATGGCAAGTGTACACCTAGTAGACTACTATTGCTATATGTGTAATTGTTCATCAGAGGCTACATGCCGTACTTATGTTCTTTATTAGACCACCTAATTGCAGAATGTCTACAATTTATCCTAATGAATGAATAGCTTGGTTTGTTCTTCAGAACCCAGATTCTTAGAAAACCAGACACTTGTTGGTCTTATAATGTTGGAACAAAAGAAAATGCAAAAGCCTAAAAGAATAACTTGATAGGATGTTCAAGTCCTTGGTCATTTACATCCAGAGTCTCCAAGTCCAATCAAAAAAATATGGCAAATAGAAAAATGGAGACATATACAGCAAGGGATGTGCTATCTCCAACTTAGACCATATAGATGTAACAAAAACTCCAATTGTGATACTTTAATGAAGCCTCTCCAAGAGAAAAAAATTGGAAGCATTTAAGGATTGATACACAAACAGAAGGCCACACTTCAAGGGTGGAGGATGAACTCCAACTTCTAATGGACCAGAAAAAGTCCAGCTTCCAAATTTAAAGACCTAGCCTTTAAACGGCTGCTCCAATCTCTATGATGCCAAACGTGGGAATTGCCCAATGGATTTGAACTGGCACACAGGGGACAGTCTTTTAACGATTCATTTTGACCTCATTTTAAAAATGTCAGTAAAATTAAAATATTTTAATAGTGCTAGAAATCAACTTAGAGATGAAAAACAACCATTTCTTTATAGCCATCAGTACAGCTAAAACCCGTCCCTAGAAATGGTTACCGCACAACACTGCAACATCTAATTGGTGTCCAAATCTAGGACCATATAGTATTGTAGATCATGATATAAGACATAGCCTTTTGCTTATAGGTATCTAGGGTGAATTCTCCATTAAATCACTGATCCAGAAAGCACCACTGACATCAAAAGCCACGAACAGATATTGAATGTTTTGCTTTTTCATATAATTAATACAACATTGACTAAACACCACATGGCAAAACCACGTAGCAGAAGCACAGTTTGGAAATACCTGAGAATTTCATCTCCTCTATTTCTCATTTGTTGCCCCAGTATTGAACCACTCAAAACCAATGGACAGTCTTTTACCACCTGGCCTAGAACCATGGAGCAGCACTATGAAAAGCACAAGGCACACTCATGGCACAGAGATCCACAGTGTTATTGGTCCTAGGCCTAAACACTTGACATCATCTTCTCTGCTTCGAAACAACTAGACATATGACCCAGGGTACTTAGGCATGCCTCAGCTTGCAAAAGGCTGAGGGAGTCAAGAAACCCTACCAATCAGTGCAGAACTTTTAACAATACTACCAGAGAGCACATAGGTCTTAAAATTAGCTTAGTCATTCTTACTGAAGTAAATTTGGCCATCCCAGCAAATTAATGAAAAATAGTACTCGGTGCAAGCCTCTGTGCAACAAAAGGCCTTCATAACAATTTGTACTCTATACACTGCAAAGAACAAAAATGAAGGAGAAAAGACAACTTAAGAACCCTCATTTGTTTTATTTGTAAAATGTTTCTTTAAATGTTACTATCATCTTTTTTCTCTCTTTTGTGTCTAATTGCTTAATGTGGGGAAAGGGTCAAAAATCATTGCACGAGCAATACCAGTTCTGTGGATTTTCTTCTAAAAAGTTTAAAGATTTTGCCCCCAATCTTGCAGGATTAAAGAAAAGCTAAACATTTGAAGTAAGAAAATTTAGAGAGCCTCTCCTAGTCCCTTAATTTCCTTTTTGTTGTTCACTAGCACACCAAACAATAAATAAGCAGCAAGTGCTGAATAGGGAACAGATGACAATGCAAGGAGGCAATTGATTATTTTTCGGTACATTCTTAGCATTATAAGAAACTATCAAAAAAATTAATAACCAATTGGAGATTAAGTTAAAAGAATACATAAGTGCATACATGTTCCCAAAGAATTCACTCAAGCTCATCTAGTTTGGTTTCATATTGTTCACCAGATGAGAGAATTTTCACACCAACCATACCTCTTTGCCATTCAGAACTACCTACCCACCAATATCAATCTGCATGCATTGATTCGAGATGCCCGTTTGAACACCCTATAAAAAAGGGGGGTGAGAGAGAGAGAGAGAGAGAGATAAAGCACTCATTATAGACCAGAAACTGGCAAAGATTGATTGTACAAACAAAGAAGGAAGATGGGCCATGTTGCCCACCATTTGAGTGACTTGCTCTCCAATACTAAATCAACACTTTGACCCTTTCCCCTGAGCATTGTAGCAACCCTAGCAGCTGCCCCTTGTAGTTCAGGATCCAGAGAGCACACGATGTTCTCTACCTGGAGCCCAAGATCTGGCAGTAGCCCCTTTTCCTTGAGCAACTATAACAACAGAAAAGACAATTGATTATAGGATGACGCTGACTCCTTGTAAACATAGTGCGACACTAAGCCTATTGGGGAACTAAGCACTAGCATTTTTTGGACTCTTCACACCAAACTATAAAAGCTTTTTTTGTGGTCAGAAAACTAAATAAGCTTCTATTTTTGCACGTGGTGTCTGGGAGCCAAGGCTTTTTTAGGAGCCAGGAGGAGGCAACCTTAAGTCTACCGAAAGGTAAACGGTTTAGCATCACGTAAAACTCTACAATACCATGGATAGATTCTTAATCTATTATTCCTCCTGGGAAAACCATTGTTGGGATCTCTTCTATATTGGTCTTTCAAACGGCCGACCCCAAAATTTAGGATTAAAACTTAGTTCGCTGTTGTCATTGTTGTTGGAGAACCATTGTTGGGACTAGGGAATAGCAGGGTTTTAGAATAGGCAAGCCAACTTCTGCTAGGACAAATAATATCCCCCAAACCTAATCACAAATTACATACTAAAATTTGACCACATAGTCTTCAAAATCAACTCACTTCTACTATGACAGCATCCCCAAAACCGAAGCCACAAGCTGGAAGGTCATCACCACCAAAAGCAGAGAGCAAACGATCATATCGTCCACCACCACAAATGGCTCGCAATTTTCCTTCCCTATCAAATCCCTATGGAAAAATAATGAGAATAAAAAGGCCAGGATGCATACTCAGTTTCATGCGCTTCTCTGTGCATGTGTAACACTGTATCATTCCTAACAGTCACAGAAACTCAGATATGAAAAATTTCATCTCCAACCATGAAGAATATAAACTGTGCAGCGTCACCAACTTCTAATGATCATGCAAAAAGTTCACAAGCCAAAGAGTAATTATTTTATGAGAATGCACATTAATCATTTGAGGAAGTAGGCTACAAGATCAATTAATAACTCAGATTACATTGTCAGCCACAATAGTGCCATAAAAAGTTATGTTGATATGCACATAATCTGAACACATGAAAGTTGCACTATTAACTCGGATTAGGATCTTGTGTTTAACAGGACAACATATCATCAGTTTAGATTAAAATCTTATTGTCACATAGGTTAAACAAGTTATGAAAAATTATATGGTCTCTTACTAACCAGTTGGCCTTCTGTATGAAACTTGAGATATGAGACCAGATTTAAGCCTCATGATGAATGAGACATGAATTACTTAGGCATAAAAACATATAAATCCTGAAAAATAATGAAATATATAATGAAAATAACCTAAAACTTTAATTTTTACTCTCAAGGAAAATATATATAAATGAATATACAATATACAAATGAACTATTAAAAATAATTTTTTGTTTTATATAGTACAAAAAAGTCATTAACTAATGTAATTTTAAGTAAATTTTATCACATATTTAATATACAAATAATTATCAGTTGCCATTAAAACCTAATTTAAAACAATTATCAACTATTTCGATGCAGGTTCTGAAAACCCTGGTCAGTTTGAGCAGTTGTAATAGAAACCCAGCAAGTTTGATCAAGTCTCATGTTTGTCCAATTCTATTACCACCCTGGACCAGTTTAGAGTCCAGGTTACCCCTTCAAGCCAGCCAGCCTGATTCAAGTCTGATTTGGGTTCAATAACACTAGCATTAACAATTTTTGTTTCTCAAGCAATATTATAAATATTTCTATAACATAATACTACAGAATGAGGAGAAATTTATGGTGCAAATTCAAACCTCAAACACAATTCCAGTATAATAAGCTAGGCCACGGACAATAGATGCATCAAACTGAATCCATTCAGAGAAACCAAAGTCCTCGGCTAAAGAGAATAATTTTTAAAGATCAGCCACTGCCCCACTTCCAGCTCCAAGTACCTCTACATTTATGCAAAGCATGACTTGCGTATTAGATATAATTCATATTCAAGATGCTAATTTTGGTTCATGAAAAGTGGTTTTAGATAAACCAGAAGTGTGCATGTGCAAGCCCATGTGTGTGTTTTTTTTTTTTGTTTGGGGGGGTGGGGGAGGTGGAATGGTTAGATTCACTAAGAAGCACCAAGAGGTAGCCCCTAATTAACACTAAAATCAGCAAGAAACACAAAATCACTCAATGTTCATCAATACCCCCATTTCCACACATGAGGAAATGAAATTCCTCAAGCAAAATGCAAGAAATTACATAAAGGCCTCTATCGCCCTCAAACACTTCCATCTGTTTACCTCCACACATTAAGTAGGACTAATAGCATGAGACCTGTTCTCATAACTCTAAAACCCACTGTGAAGCCCAGATCTACTCCCAACCAGAACATGCTGCAGTCCACTCAATTCCCATAATGCATAAGTAAGGCTGTTTTTGTCTACTGCAAAGTAAGAAGTACATATTCTGCAACCCTTTTACATAAAAGGTGAATTCCATGTTCAATTTTTAACATTGTCGACTCCACAAACTTACCCTTTTTTACCAAAAAGCTACTTTAGGAGGTTTATCCACTTTCCGCATTGCCTACCAAGGAAAGAACTTTGAAGATCACCTTTATTGGCAAAAAAATATCAAATAATAATAACTCAGATGGTGCTTCATTTTGCACCTTTTCACATGAGTTAATCTTGTTTAAGGAGTCAATGTTCAAGTGATTGTTTAAATCTCAAACTAACTTGACTTCAATAATTTTAAACAAATTCCTTGAGGACCAACTAATTGTTGAAAAGATGAAGAAAAAGCAAATGACGATTAACAGAATTTCTTTCAATAGAGAAGCCCTTAAAAAGCACTCTTTCTCTAAACTCTCAACCTTTTAAAGGCTAATAGAAAACCTTGGTCAAGCTATAACTTCTCACAATGCCCATATGAATATTATTTCACTAGGTAAAATGTAAAGGTGGCAGAAATGAAGATGCTTAGGTGGATATGTGACAAAACTAAAAGAGATAGAATTAAAAACGATGAGATTCGTAATAGATTGGGAGTTAATTCAATTGTAGATAAGATGCAAGAGTGTTATCTCAGGTGGCTTGGGCATGTAGAAAGAAAATCCAAAGATACACCAGTTACGAGGACTGACAATTTAAATATAGAAGATTTAGTAAAACGTGAAGGTAGACCGCTAAAAACTTGGATGCAAGTTATTCATAAAGACACGATAGTTAAGTATCTAGATGAGGTGATAGCCTTAGGTAGGAATGAGTGGCGCAAGAGAATCCGCACAAATTAAACAAATCTTTCTCTCTCTCTCTCTCCCTCTTTTTTTTCCCCTCCTTTATCTTCATCATATTTGTCTCTCAAATGGCCGATCCCGATTGTTGGGATTAAGATTCAGATTGTTATTGTTATTGTTTTAGGTAACTTGGCTGACAGACTTCTAATCTACCCTCTGAAACGTAAAATTTCAATTGTTGCATGTAGTTAATTTCTAGTATTTTCAGAGTTGTAGATTGAGGAATTGTAGTTAAGTAACCTCAGCAAAACTTTCAACTTGCAGCATCTTACCCAAAGAATGGCAGTCTGTGGTCTCCAAATCTTGAGAGCAAATCACCACAACCAACGTTTTCTCAACTTACCACCTATTGGTGCTTTTTCAACAAAATTCCAAAACCCTAGGCTCACTTCTGGGTCAACTTTCAGATAACTTGAGTCCAGAACTTTCCCATATATAACAAAAAGTATGAACATTGTTGAGACATTTCGAGAAAATCTTAAATTTAGTCTAATGGTCAATATAGTCAGTCAATAAGCATACCATGGAACTTTGGGAAAGAGTGATTGAAAGAAAACTATGGAAGAAGACCAAGGTGACTAAAAATCAATTTGGATTTATGTCAGGAAACTCAATAATGGAAGCCATACACTTCCCGAGAAAATTAGTTGAGAATTATCGGGAAAAGAAGCAAGACTTACACACGGTGCTCATCGATCTAGAAAAGACGTATGACAGTCCCTAGGGAAATTAAGTAGAAGGTTTTAGAAAAGAACAGTGTAAAAGTAGCGTATATTGAAGCGATCAAGGACATATACAAGGACATGGTGACAAAAGTGAAGACATCATGCGGCTTAACCAAAGAGTTTCCAATAAACATAGGGCTACATCAACCTATCTTTTTACACTAGTTATGGATGAACTCACCACATCCAGAACATGGTACAATGGTACATATTGTTTGAAGATGACATTATCTTGGTAGATGAGACACATGAAGGAGTATGCCAAGCTCGAATCTTGGAGGGAAACATTAGAAGTAAAAGGATTTAGAGTTAGTTAGACAAAGATATAATATATGGAATTTAAGTTTAGCAATATTAGATTTGTGAGGTAATGGTCAAGATCGGAAAAGATGAATTATCTGTAAATGAGAGATTTAAGCGCCTAGGATCAATGTTACACAAAGACGGAGAGATTGACAGAAATGTATTACATAGAATACAAAATACAAGCAAGATGGTCAAAATGGAGAAGTGCATCGGGTATTTTATGAGATCGAAAGGTACCTCTAAAGCAAAAGTAAGTTTTACAGAATTGCGATCAAACCTGCGTTGTTATATGGATTTGAATGTCGAGTGATAAACCAAAAGCACGAGCAGAAATAAGAGTTGTGGAGATGAAGATATCATGGTGAATGTGCGGACATACAATGATGAACAAGATAAGAAATAAGTGTATCGGAAGAAAATTGGAATTGCACCTATCAAGGAAAAATTGAGAAAAACACGATTAAGATTGTATGAACCGGTTAGGCTGTACGAGACTATAACAATTACTTATATTAATTGGGATAGAAAGATCTAAGAAGACTTGGATAACGGCAATAAAATATGATACAAATTATCTAAATACAAATGAAAATATGATACAAAATAGAACATAATTATGAAAAAGTATCCATATTGTTGACTGCACTTAGTGGAATAAAAGCACGATTATTGTTGCTCGTATAAAGAAAATAATCATATAGGCGAATATACAATATGAAATAGAATACAATGGCGTACTAGGATCCATATAACGGACCCCATTTAATGAGAAAAAGGCTTGGTGGTGGTGGTGGTTGTCATTGTTGGTCAAGATAGTCAGCTAGCAATTAGATACGAAGACCTTGTACGAAATAGTGTAAACTGGAAAATGCAATTACACTTCATCAACTTCAGCTTTTGTACCATATGTAAATGTCAAATTTTCTATGATGATTAATGTTACACCAAAATCATCCTAAATCATCTCATTGCCTCATTACTCTAAAAACGGGGGATCCTATTTTGTATTACATTTGCTTAAAATTAAACTGTCAAAATCGACATATGAAATTTTCTATGGTACTACGATCACCATTCTAAACAATGTTTATGATGCAAACAATGTGGCTACCAGTAATAATACCCCCAGCTATGATATAAAACAAATTACAAACGTAAAGAATAAAAAATAGATGGATAAAAGTAAAACAAGAGTAAAAAATCATGAACTTTGTTTCTAAGGAAATGCAAGTATCAGCTAAGGTCTGTGTTCTATAACAAGATTTTTGCATAGGAAAGAAGAGAAATACACAAGTACTACAGAATTGGACAAAGAAACTGCACAATTTGCCCCCTTTTTCCAGCAATTACACCAGAATGAATTTCATCTATTCTGCAACTCTATCTTTAAATGTACTTTTACCTGCAAAGGACAGTACAAAGCTTAAAATAACTTGGCATATGTATCTAAATAGAATTGGGACAGGAGCCTATCCCCAATAATTTGACCAAACAAGTAACCAGATTTATTACTTGGCTATACTTTAATCATGTCTTCTGACCTGATCATTCAGGATAAGCCTATCTCAAATCTCATAACCTAAAGTCCAACAACACAAAACCATCCATATTTTCCACCCAAAACAATAAGGATGATAACGAGGAAGTTTCTTGCATAAGTGAAGCTACTAACCTTCTAACTTTGACAAGGATCTTACAGACAGGACCTTCAAGAGTTCCTCAATGGCCTGCACTGATATCCCCAGGGTCCCGAAGTCTCTCTTAATCTCATCTGAAGGCAGCTTTTCCATCTGTGTCCACATAGATCCCACTAAAAGCATGAAATGGAGAAAAAAAATAATAAACATCGCAAAAGCATGCATGAAAACCAGATAACCAGCATCACAGGCCAATTCTATAATTTGCAAACATTCTCATAAACTCTCAGAATAATTTGAATACTTGTCAACACCTAGATGAAGACAAAATAAGAAATCGGCATCAGAAATGTAAAACTGTGAAGATTATTGGAAAAAGATCATCACTTACAAGCACAGTATAGGTTTCCCCTAAAGTTTTATATTCAAAAAGAGAGAATACACGAAAAGAAAGCGATTTATTGCCGTCCAGTGCCAATGCAATGCTTTCTATGCTGCTTATGCAAGGCTCCTGAAAACAGTAATCTGACAGGACAGAATAATAGCCATGAAAGAAGACAACAACGTTTTGAAAAAAGAGATTACCGAATTGAACAATCAAAATCACTGCAAATATCTCTGGTGCAAGGGTTAAGCTAATATGAAAAAATTATTCAATTTAAACCGTACATGCAAGTCAAGCCAAAGCCTTTTAGAAAGTCTTTTATCTGCCCATAAAAGGAAAAGGAAGAGATTCAAGTCATGATGGTTGACACTTAAAGCAAATGGAGTATATAATGGTGCCCAACTTGCTCCATCGGGACAAAACATAGGCCCCACATACATATCGAGTCAATCAGTGAACCCATTTGGGAGAACCATTACATTGCATTAGTTTTATTTCACACATTTTAACGAGGAAATTGATAGTTTTCAAAAAGTTAAGATAAATCCAGCATAACAAATTAGCAAACAAAACCCAGAACTAGAAGATAAGTGCATAGATGTTTTTATAAATATGTCCCACAGAAGAAATAAAATGACTTTGCATTGATGTAATCGTCATAAACTAGTAAAGAATAAAGATCACCCATAAGAAGGCTCCACATGAATGCCAAATGCCAATATAATGAAGCATGCCCTGTCCCTTGATTGATCATTTGACCACAACGATAATGACCATTGAGGTGCTCCACACAAATTCATGAACAAAAAGGTTTCGTAGGTGCAAGGTAAGAACAGCCAATGCAGTGAAGAGCGACAGCAAAATTAAAATGACATTAAAACCAGCAACATACTTAACATACCTTATCTATGATGATGCAAACCTTCCCAAATAAATTGTCTGGTATAGAGTAGCACCTCAATAGCTCATGCAAAACCTACACTTGTGAAAGAACAGAAATTGGGTGACATATATCAACAGTATCCTCACTTCAGTAAATTAGAGTAAAGATTCAAAGTTGTTTTTGTAGAAAGATACCTTTTGTGGACACTGTTCTGGTTAGCACAGTGGCAGAAAAGAAACAAAATAGGAGCCAGATTCTCATCACAGAAAAGTGAGTTATACTTCAATCAACACTTCAGGAGAAAACAAAAATATTGATCTAAATCACTTGACTTTGTGGATTCCATTTTCTTTACTTAGAACCTAATTTTTTAATTGAGTTTCACCCGCTGGTTAATCTTCTATCATAACAAAAGGTGTCAAGGTTTATTGTAGAACCAAGTGTCCTCCTTCCTAAGCAATTAAAAATAGACATTGCACTAACTAACCTACAGAGGTCAAGAAACATACACGAGCCAAGCTACAGGGAACAAAATGTTAACATCAAAGTAAAGTAGGGTGTGTTTGATGGAGAATCTGATTTTTTTCCGACTTCTATAATGAAGATTTTGTATTTTGGAGAATGAGAACTGAAGAAAATCATTTGTTTTGGGAGCAAGAGGATGTATTTTGTCATATTCACTGTGCTTGGGGTTCCATTCCTTCTTCTACAATGAATAAGCCCCTTTCGTGGCAAAGCTCCATCACCAATCATCTTTTGCCTCAACTTTTAAACGAAAGGGAACAAAAAATATTACTACAAGAAACCAAGAGGAAAATAGAATCAAGATTCAGGAAAGCCTCTTCTTGTGTGAGATAGGATCCCCCCAAAAAGA
Source organism: Dillenia turbinata (assembly GCA_037126225.1). NCBI lineage: Eukaryota > Viridiplantae > Streptophyta > Magnoliopsida > Dilleniales > Dilleniaceae > Dillenia > Dillenia turbinata. Next base: position 5,549,832 of record JBAMMX010000003.1, on the reverse strand, counting down.
ATGTCGTTACCGAAAACACTTTTAGGTTGTTATCTTGTATGAGGATAGGCTTATTTGAATCTTGTATGTGTTTCGTTATTCGTTTCTAATAGCAATTTTTTGTTGGCCTTTTTGTGTGAGAGTTGAAGTATAAAAAAAGAGAAGGAAAAAAGTTTTGTGACATTCCTACTAGAAACCTTTTAACTTAACCACAGGCATGACTTTCAAACTAAATAGAAAATACCGAATTTGTACAATCAAACCAACTTATCTGGAATTATGACTTTGTTAAGTACCTTACGGCTAGAAACCTTGAATCCCACATCGGATGCTGTCATGCCAATTCGCTTGAAAAAGGTGACAATAGAAGAAATAAGCTCAGCTTCAGCCTAGAGCACCAAGGTCAAAGGTTAGACTAGAAAACAAGAAGCAGATGAGGATTAATAAAAGAAGCACAATGGATAATATTATTCAAATATTTAGAAGAACTAAAAGGTGGCAAGCAACAATCAGAAAAAGGGGGTAAACTTTCTTCAGTATACATGTATATTAATATTTTGGGTAAATTGTTTCAACCAGCACACACACAACCATGTTACTTACATATGAAGCAATCAAACTAGAAAACATTACACATACCATTCTCTGGTCACTTAAACATTTTAAAGCAGTTGATTGTTTCACATCTTTTAAGCAGCTGCATCGCAAACTCCTTAAACTCCTTGGACATCTACGCCTTATCCTCAACCTTATACATAGTCACAACACTCTGAAGACGATATCTGATATCTCTACCCCATGAATATGCACAACCATTTACCAGGAAGAAACTAAATAAACTCCAGGAATTTTAACCCTCGTCAAGCTCCCTCAGTGCCTCAGATTTCTTACCTAAACAGGCGAGGCTTCGTGCTTCCATTCATCCAAACTTTACTGTAAAAGCATATATTCCAATCCGCTCAATTAATTAATCAGACAACCATAGAGTCTGAGTTAAAACATTTGATATTTGTGAAGTGTAGGCTGGCAGGAGTACGCCACCTACTTTTGATAGATATTCACTCTCTTTATCAAAATTCTCAAATTTCTGTTGTCATATCTCTGAATCCTGACTAGGCAATTTAGTATGATTGCTCCATATAGCCTTATCCACATATCTTGCTCCCAAGGTAAGGCACATACACAACTCAGTACAGGGATCATTCCCATCATAAAGCAAAAATAGTCATCAGAGCTTCATCCCCCACCCCCCAAAAAAGGCGCACACACAGATCAACTCACTTTTTGATAGAACAATCTTAAGCATTGGCACCACATAAAACAAAGAAACATGCTTCTGAAAAGGTAAGATTTGCCTCTCTTACACCTAGCAAGTAAGACCATCGTCTCAAAATAACGTGTTCTCACCCTGAGTCCTCCCTCCCTCCTTACCAAGAATCTGGTAATAAGCCACTTCTATGAAAAGTTAACTCAGCATCTTGATTAAACATCTTACATAAAATTCCACAGCCAAAATGAACAGGGAAAGAAGGTAAGAGGTCAACCTGCCTCAGGCACTAGAAGGAATGAAAAATGTTTGTTGGGAAAACAGCAGAGAGACGAGGAGAAAGGCTATAACTGCACTTATTAATTACAACCTCCACAACCAAATCCCATCCTCTGGAATATGAAGAGTAGAAAACTCCCAGATACATGGTCATTCACCTCCTCATATCCAAATAAGAAACAACCACTTCGTCATTATCCTCTCAGTTTCCACTTGGCGGCAGCTACTTTTTTAGCCATAAGAAATAACAAACACTTCAAAAGATTAAAATACTTAAAAAATATTGTATAATATTACACTCACCATCTTCAAGATTAATTTTATATTACTACTGAAGTTTGCTCCTGGTATAAATATTTAAGAAAATAACTCATGAGTTTTATGTCCTTGGTTGATGGGAAAAGAGACAATGTGCCTACTATCCAGCACAATTGCCCTTGTGCAGTATCTTTAGAAATCATAAAGTGCTTCCTTCATCCTGGTCCAATCATCAAATGCATTCCATCCAATCTCAGATTCCATAAGGTTAGAGGATGATCTACACCATTTTAGCTTCTAGAAAAGTGCCAGAGAAAATCTATAAAGACCAAGATAACCTAGCTTCTCCCACAAGCTATCTTTATACACCAAATTTCTAATGCCCAAAGCCCCCTTGGTCTTAGTTCTAGTTACCCAATCCATCAAACTAAGTGATCCTTTTTTTACTATACCCACTATAGACAAAAGAAAATCTCACATAACTTCTCAATTTCTCCAGCCAAGACGAGCAATAAAGAGGAATAGTAAAGGCAAGCATGAAAAGCGTGTTGTCATGGCCTAAAGGAAAGAAAAAAACCCTTCCATCCATCTATTTAACCCTTTAGATATCTTAATAGACATAGCACCCCAAAAGGAACAAAACCCCCTGCCCAATCCCCAAAAAGGAACACCTAAAATTGAACCCAAGACCTAAAACTGAAGTATAGTACAAGCAACTTTACATCAAGCTAAACTTTACCCATTTTTAGATAATATAACATTTACTTTATTAGCATTTCTTATACTTGCTTTTTGTTATGATCATTACTTAAGCAGAGGTATTAATGTGTGAGACCTACGTGTTGTAGCTTATAGGAAATTACTGATAAGAAACCTCAACAAATTTGTCAAGGTGTTAAATTAGTAAAATTCATGAAAATTATAAAACTATGGACTGCACTTGGGGCATTAACATGTTGAGTCAAACAACCATGTGCTCACATTCCTCGGCAAAAGTAAAACCCGAACTTTCTGCAATATCAAACAGGTTTAACATTAGCACATGTGATTTTACCTAAATCAATCAACTCCCAATATGGTTAAAAAATGGATCAAAGTAATCTTGGTACTTATATCAATTAGAAAAGGCAGCCCCTTCTTACCGCAATTTACAATGAAGAGCATTGAAGGGACCACTGATGCAAATAGAAATAAGAACAGAAAAGCACTTGCATGTTCTAAATTACATGGATGTAAACTTCTTCTGTTAAATGCATCAAGTAAAGTGCAATTTTTGAAGAAAATTTTTTGATGAAATGATTGAAAAAATGCTTTCAAAGTACTAAATTTTGATAGCATAGACCATAACATCTGGTACACCAACAATATCCATATTCCACTGATAGTGCTCACGACGACAGCCTCTTGTCATCCTCTCATATCGCTAGCATTGTCCTACTGCAAACCATTTCAACGGGAGAGAAACGGAATATCTGGACAGAAAAAAACATGGATATCAAATCCACCATCTGCACCTGGATACAGGATATAAATGAAAGAATAAAAAAAAAAAAAGGAAAAAGTGTGTAAAAAACTCGTACAAGAAATAGAAAAGAGGAAATGGAAAAGAAACTGAGAAAATGGAACATAAAGTTTTAACTTTTGCCATCCCAAGAAGAAATTAAAATTTAGTACCCCTTTTGTATCACAAGCCTCGCCAAAGACGGTGTAAGCTCAAGCCTTAAAGCAACACGATGGCTCCCCTGGTCCTCAAAACAGAATAACTGTGAGACATATAAAATACACAATTTTGTAAGATTAGGAGCATAGACTAAGTAAAACCAGAGTTTCAAAAATATATCCTAAGTACAACATTCCTTCTTTCTAATATATTGCCCAATTTGTGGCAATCCAACAATTCCAAAATGACAGCTCAAACCTTCAAATTATGAGGTATCATACCTAATATAGTATACCAAAAGATACAATGCAAATTTAATGTCAACAAGAACAATAGATTCTGTTAAAATGTCAATTAAGCCATTTTCAAGTTCTTCCAAAACTGCAATGCGTGTGGCTCTGGCATGCAAATGTATCAAGTATAATTTTCAGATTTTACACTTCGGGTGCTTTATGACTGGAAAAAGCATGCAGTGTCCGCTATGACAACACCCTTAAAAAATAAATGCAGACCTTGCCACATCAAATAAAATAGTTTTACCTAAGCACATTTAATTAGCACTATCAACATAATGGAAGCTTGGGAATAATACAAAATATGTTGAACCAACAGAATATGCCGCCCACACAAGCTAATAGAAAAGTTTTTCACTAATAAATTAAAGAGCTTGCTAACATTAAAACCTTCATACAACCAACTTAACAGGAAGGAACCAAAAAAAAAAAAAAAACAGATTTAACATGTTGAAAAAGGGTTAGGTACAAGCATGACTAAGGTTTTGTCCAAATTTAGTATAGGACCTCAAGAAGACATACATTGAGGAAGCAACCATGGGCTTGGTGATAATTTGATACCAATCATGATGCTATATCTCCAGTACCCAGATTAACGTCCTTTCTATTGATTTGCTCTTTTTCCAATATTAGAAGCATTTAAAATTGTAATTAAAACACAATTTCGATTAACATATATGTGAACCCACATTATACAAATCAAGGAATTAAGTTGATTACAATATACTTATATTTTGAACTTTATTAAAGTTAAAACAACCAACCTGGTCTCTAATCTCCTCCCCAGCTTTTCTAATAAATAAAGCCTCCGACTCCAGTACGGGAAAATCGACTTCTTCGAAACCAAACTGTTGGGAAACCTGCAATTCCAACAACAAACAAAACCAAATAATCTCCGGAAAAACAAAAAAAAAGGGGAAAAATCATAAATGTAACCTCTTTGAAGTTCTGAAATAGCCAGCTGCGCAATCGCATCTCCTCCGGGGGGAAATCCCTCGTTCCTTTCGGAGGATTCACGTCGATCCTCTCCACTGCTTCGGCAATCGGCGGCGGAGAGAGAGCACCGGACCTGCCGCCGGTGTTTTCGGTTGCACATTCGGATTGTGCAGAACATAGTGAAGATAAAGTTCGGCTAGGGTTTTGAGTTAGGGTTTTGGGGAAAGAAGGGAAGAAAGAGAAGCGAGAGTTAGGGTTTGGAGAGAGAGAGAGAAAGGGGAACGAAGGATAGTGAGACGTCGGAAGCGGTGAATAAGGACAGAGGGAGTCGCAGGCATTTTTGGACGAGAGAGAGTTGGTCTCACGTGTGTGCGTGAGACGCGTGAGACCTGTTGATGATGATGGTCGCTTCTTGATTTTGTGCCGTTAGAGGTAGAAATAGGGTTCCGCGTTTTCTTGTCGACCAAGACATGCCAATCTCTCTCCCTCCCTCCCTCCCTCCCCAAAAAAGGTACGGAATTGCTTTAAAAAATATATAAATTTTTAAAACAATACCGAAGGAAAAAAAATTCTATTTCTAATACTCATATATCAGATTTTCAAAACTCGATTTCAAAACACACTCGAACTTCTCTTCCTCTATCTTCTTTCTTCTTTCTTTCTCTTCTGTTGCGCTCTTCTCTCTCTTCCTCCGTTGTGATCGAAAGCTCCTGCAACCTCCTTTCTGCCTCACGAGCCACGAAGGACGAATAAACTTCAGTCCCTTGCTGGCGATCCATCTTCTGCTTCACTCCTCGACGCTCCTTAACGCAGATCTGCAAAATTCCGAAAGTACATTGCTCATTGCAATTCAGTTCTTAGTTTTTCGAATATGAAATCTTTCATTTGAATGTGAATGATAGATGATGAGCAGTGTATATTTATTGAAAGAATGAAATGTTTGTATGTTTGAGAACTGTGGACTGAGGGAGAAATGAGAGCTGTTGAGGGATGTTTTTTAATTAGAAAATTAAATTTTTGGAGTAGTTTTTGATGAATTGAAATGTTTAATTTGAAATCTATTTATTGAAAAAATTGATTATGAATTTTAAGGTTTTAGGTTATCTGAATTAGGATTTGTTGTATTAGGGTTTGTTGAAATTGGGGTGTAATTATAAATTGTTGTAAATCATTTAAATTGTAAAAATTGATTTATTTCTATTAGATTATGACAAATTATATTTATTGAAAAATTTTATTATGAATATTATGATTTTGGAGTTTTTTGAGAGATTAGGATTTGTTGGATATTAGTGTAAAATTAGGGTTTAGGATATTTTGAATTAGGATTTGTTGAATTATGATTTGTTGAAATTATGGTATAATTATATATTGTTGTCAATTATTTAAATTGCAAAAAATGATTTATTTCTATTAGATCATGACAAGTTGATTTTTTGCTGTTAAAAAAAATGACGAAAATGGTAAAATTGTTATTATATTGTATGGCAAAATTGTGAAGGGTAAGGATAGAGTTGGTTATAATGGAGACCCTTCGAAGTTGATTATGAATTTTAACGTGTTTCGTGGGGTGATATCTATGAGAGATTATTGGAAGTTAGGCTTCCACGCTCGGCTTTTAGGGGTTACAGTTTGAGTATACCCTGGTTGTCCGATTTTATTGTTTAGTTGCCCATTGATGACGATGTTGTACATATTATTCAGTGGACACAGGAATTTATTTTATTTCTATTAGGAGGTATGTTGTTTGTTGATAAAACAGTATATTATGTACATTTACAGTACTTACTGTTGTTAGAGGATTTAGGTGTCTCAGGTACATATAGTTGGGGTTCAGCGTGCCTGGTATATTTATATAGACAGCTTTGCATAGTCTCGCACGTTGAGTCTCGTGAGATAGAGGGAGCCTTAGTTTTGTTACAGATTTATGTATGGGAGAGGCTTCCTCACTTAGCTCCTGTTAGACGGGATATACAGATGGCGGATGGTCCACTCGCTATGCGGTGAAGGGCAGTTTTTGATATTACTAGTCTCTCTATACACGTGGTGTCAGTGTATAGAGAGGCACTTGATAGGTAGACTATAGATCACGTCGTATGGGTGCCGTATACTGAGGAGGTACTGTCTACCCTCTCCGACTACTGTTATAAGGGGAAGGACATTTGACACGCACGCGTACCGCTGATCTGTTTTAGTATTGTGGAGTGGCACTTTCCAAATAGAGTAATCCGACAGTATGGAGGGTTACAGCATATTCTTATTCATTGTGATACTGAGAATCGACTCCACGACCTACTACGAGGGGTAGACATGAGATCGATTGGTCGATGGAACATGCACAATACGTAGATATTTGGACTGAGCGACACGACTATTTAGTTGAACTAGACACGACGTATGGTCCATCCGTTTCACATGCCTATTTTAGTTGGTATCAGAGCATCTCCCGTCGGTTTATTGGTCGTTGAGGTGCTTGTTTGGGCTATGTAGTAAGTGTATAATTTCTTAATTTTTATTTATATCAATGATTTATATTTCTATTTTAACTAATATACATATCTTGTTTGTAGTGGAATACATTGCACCAGATTAGAGACGATGAGGGTGCGGACGTGCATGCGTTGGCGAACTCAGCCATCTCAGTTATGATTGAGGACATGAGTTATCTTTTGAGACCCAGACCGTCCAGAGATGCTGACAAGGGGCATGACGAGGGAAGTAACAAGGACGAGCATGTGGACGACGAGGGAGAGCACGTCCGAGGAGACCACGACCGTCGTCAGCTCATGCGTCACCACCATCTCCACCACCATCGTCTCTGCATCCAGACGTCACAGAACCTTTTACCGTATACGGTGAGTTTTCATCTTTCTACACGCCTGTGTTTGATGATATCCCTCAGGTTTTCACTCCTGGTGCTCCACAGAAGGGGTCTCAGACTGGTATTCATATAGATAAGGGATTCACATAGGTTGAGAGAGACGATGCACCCTCCGTGTATCGTGTATCCTCACTTGTTTTTTCTGAGCCTCACCACGAGGATGTAGGACCCTCTTAGATCACGCAGATAGATGATCTGGGCTTAGTTTCTCGTAATGATAGTACAGATGTTAAACCCGATTTAGGAGTTAGGCAAGATACTAGGCGTAAACGACGGCGTTGAGATTTATGTATTCCGTATTTTGTAGATTTTCTTATTATTAATAAAATTTGCATCAAATTGTATATTGGTGTTGATCTCTATATTTGCTGTGTTGGCTTGATCGTTTGTTTGTTGAATGGAAAATGGATGACTTTATCTATTTGTTGAATGGATGAATTACTATTGTTTGGAGATTGTGTAACAGTTGGATAAGTTGATAACTTGGATGAATGTGTATGATTTTATTTGTTTGTTGAATAGATTGTTTTGTTGATGAGTGAATGAATTGATATTGTTTGGAGTTTCAATAAGAGATTTGGATAAGTTGATGAGTTGGATGAATGGATAAATTTATATTGTTTACAACAACTTTTTTGAACAGGTTCTCGGGTTTGAGCAACAGTAGATTGCAGTGGTTGAGCTGTAGAGTGCATAATGCGTTTTGAAGACCTGTCATGCATAGTGCATGACGGGTTTTAAAAACCCGACATATAAGTGTTAGAAATGGAATTCCTTTCTCTCCAGCGTTGTTTTAAAAATTTTTATATTTTTTAAAGCCAATTTCGTACATTTCTCCTCTCCCCCTCCTCTCTCCCCCTCTCCTTGATTTTGTTTTTCTTGACGATATTTTCCGGAACCTCATTTTCTTGATTTTACTTCCTTTTTTTTTATTTTTTCTCATTTGGAATTGCTGCTATTTTTCTTCTCATAAAAAAATAATGGATAATAAATTAGAAATTACGTGTAGTAAGCTAGTACTAAAAAACTTTTATGTATGATATAATTTTTTTAAAAAATGTTCAATTTTAATTAAAGAAATATATATTTTTTATATCAACATTAATATATTTAATTACATAATTATTTATTTAAACAAGTAAATATAAATTATCCTTAAGTAGAGTAAGCCACATTATTGTATAATTAATATAATTTATATACTTTCCTCATGTAAAGTTGCCAGGTAGATAAAGAAAAGCCTTGGTGACTTGAAAAATAAATAAATAAAGAAAAGCCTCATGGAGAATGGGAGATTACATCATTTGGGCATGTGGGCCAACAAGGAGCCATGCCTCCGTTGCCCTTTGGGCTCATTGGCCCACGAAGGAGCAGTTTGGCATTCTATTTTTATTATATTGGGATATGAACCCGATCATCGAATTTAAGAGGAGAATTGTGATTATTAGTCTGTCCTTTTAGAAACATAGTTTAGCATTTGGTTTTTGATTCTCACCACCGATATTCGAAAATCATATTTCAACTAATCTGATTTGAACATTCGTAAGACATTATTTAAGATACAGCTCTCATAGTATAATCTTTTTAATTCTTAAGTTTCAAATCCGAAACTTAATTAAGGCAATTAATATCTCATTCCACTAATCTAACTATTTGTTGATGCATTTTGGCATTTTAGACGTGCAAAAAGCATACCCAAACGGAGGGAGAGCTGTAGCACCCAAAATGGATGGAGCTGAAGCTAAGAAGAGTCCTCCATTATAATTTCAGTGGCAGAAAGTGATTGACCTGATAAAAAAAAAAAGGAAAAAAAATGATTGTGTAGGTTGAACTTAATGGATTCGTGCCTAATTGTGCATTAGACAATGCATTATAGTTAGACAAAACTATAATGTAAGCTATTAGTAGTCATTTTCCAACTTGGGAGTCCACCACACCTTAGACACAATATATGCCTCTCTAAATATATTGTTAGCTCTTCATGCAAAGGAGTTCCCTCCTCCCTCACAAAATGGCTATGACTTGATATGCCCAGGTGATTGTTTTCCGACTTGTGAGGTAGTTTGATCCAAGAGTTGGCTCATTGTCATCCACTCGGGTCCAGGTGGCCTGGGTAAGCTCTATGGCAGCGGCGTCCACCTCTCTCTCTCTCTCTCTCGGCTGTTTCCTAGAGAAATTAATATTTTTAAACAGTTATATAAAGAAATTAGGATAATTTCGCTACATTTGATGTAAATAATTTTGTTCGGTATATGATGGAAAACAATTAAAACCTAATCCAATAGATTTCCCCAGGTAAAGTGCCATTTCTCATTGTTCAAATGTGGAATATGGAACCAAACCAACACTGATTTTATCAAATAAATCTTTCCGCAGATTCTAAGGTTCTCATTGGTACAAAATTTCCATACCCTTGTCGATAAGGTCCCCACACGTTAGACAGCAAGAGTCTAGTCAAGGATCTCCTTCATTACACATTAATTGAGCAAGCACCCTAGCCCAGAATCGCCAACCCCAGTTTCAAGCTTCCTTTTTGTATTGATTGTTCTAATACAAATGATCAAATAGAGTTGAATTTCTTATTTCGTAGTTTTGTGGGCATTATGCCTATTGGGTCTAGTTGAATTAGGTGGTGCATCATTCATGCTGCAAGCATTTTCAACCCCACTTGTCCAACGAAATTGATTTCAGTTTTGGTTTTGGCTTATGACCTGCAATTTGCTGGGTACAGAGAGAGTATGTAACTATTTTTCTTACCTAGATATGACCTTTGTAAAGAATGCAATGTTGCAAGTCAAAGAATAGCAATCATTTTACTTTAAAATGAAGGGAACAAAAATGAGAAAGATGAAGACACTTCTAGGCTCTTCTCTGCTTTTACAACCTCGCCCGAAACAATGATTGAGAATAAGGAAAAAAAAAAAAACTCCCAAAAGAAAAAGATACAGAGATAACGAACGAGTTGCTATGATAGATTTAATGAACCATCCTCCAATCTACGTTTGGTCTAGATACTTTCCAAAAACTCAACCTCGCAACAAATCGAATAGAGAAGATATTGTGGCAGAATTTTTCAAAGAAATTTGGACTTTTGTTTAGGGCAATTTTGAGAGAAATGGGAAGGGGAGATCAAAAATGGCAAAACCAATAGAAACCATTGATTCTTTTGATTTCGGAGACATGAAAACTCATGCTATTTGGGCTCAAGTTTTGAAAATTAAAAAAAAAAAAAAAAACGCGTCAAAAGAATTTGCCTATTAATAAATTCAATAGTTAATTCGAGCAAAATTAGTTAGAATCATTAAATTGATTATTGAATATCGATTAATCAAGAAAAAAAAAAGTTCATACTATTTCTTTTTACGTTTGTTTTTATCATTTAAGAAGATATCATCCTAGTAAAAGGAGTAACTAATTGAATATCTTCCTTTTGGTTGCAAACATAATTCCATGTAAATTGAACATATCTCAAATTGCTTGATTAGCAATGAATAACCCAAATTAACAATAATTATATGATTTTATTAATCTTTCCTAGAAAATAGGTATATGAATATGAAAAGCTTGTGATTAAAGGTGAACATTCAGTTAAATCGTAATCAAAATTATTATAATCGGATTAATTTGGTTATACAATTTTCCTAATTATAAACTAATCAAATAGATTAAAAACTAATAATTCATCTGACTGAATTAAATGACTAATTTGGATCGTTTAACCAAATTAACCGAATTATTGAACTTTTAAGTCGTGGTGCCTTATATGTTCATGACCAAAAAAAAAAAAAAATCCATCAAAATAAAAAATAAAAAAATTCAAAATAAAATAGTTATCTTTAATTTAAAAATCTATCATAGTATTGTGTAAGAGAGTAGCATGGGAGCACCAATGCTTCGTTGGTCTAGAGGGAATGTTTGAGTTTTGGTAGTAACAAAAATAACGTTGAGAGAGCTCCCTTCTTTATAACGGAACCGACAGTAACTTGATCGAGATTAGTCAGGATGAAATTCAGGATACTCAACGATGGATTAAGTTCAGGGTACAAAAAAAAAAGAGTAGCATGGGAGCAAAGTCGAAATTTGGAAGGAGCAAAGAGAAAGGAATAAGGGATGAAATAGGAGATGGAGATGGAGAGATATGAGTGAGAATCAAGTTTGAGAGTAAAAGAGTCATAGATCGAACGATAAATGACGAAATTGAAAGTATTTCATTAATTGTATACTCTCCACTATATTAGTTTTAAATTTCAAAGTTTTTTCTCTTTAAATTTTTTTATTAATTATAATATTTTTTCTTTTTTAAATTTTAATTATAATATTATTATAATGTTTATATGAATAAAAATTATCTAAAAATATATATAATATTTATAATTAATTTGCTTTTTTAGTTTGATCGAAATAAAAATTATTAAAACTGATAATCGTTCAAATAAATTAAATTAAAATTTAATTTTACTCAAAACCAAAATAAACATCTAATAAACTACTCAAAATAAAAAAAAAATGAAATGATTTTTTCGATTTTAACCTAACAGTATTCAGTAGATAAATTAGTCAAAAGTTGCCATAAAAACTGTTTAAGATTAGTACAGCCTTTTAGACTATAAAAGTAGCTTTTAATTAAAGACAAGAAAAATTGGTAAAAGTGATTTTGATGCTTTGACAAAACGCAAGTCTCACGCCTCAATTTTCTCATCTTAATTTAGGATTGCGTTGAACCTAGTTTAACGTCTGATTCATCATTCATGCATTTGAAAATTCTAAATTTAAAAAAAAATAAATAAACAACAACAAAGCAAAGTATTACATACAAATTATCTATTAAAATTTTAATTTTAATTAATTTAAATAATAATTTTTAGAGAAAAAATATCAAATATCCCAATGTGAATCATATATTTATATGGGGAGAGGAACTTAAATCATTTGAAATCAATTAAAAAAAAAACATTATTATACTCAAGATAAAAACAAAGAAAAAGGAAGAGACATTATTGTTGGATCGAAGATTTGTTTGAAGCAACGTGGCAATAATAAACCATCTTTTTTTTGTTTTGACACCAACGAGCAATAATAAATTTAATAATTCAATATGAGATATTTCATTCATTAGATAATCTACAATAACCATAAATAATATATTTTTTGAAGTATAAATGGTAAATTATTATTTTAAGGACAACTCTTCTCCTATTTGTAAAAGCTTTATTAAATTTTAATATTTTATCAATTTTGAGAAAAGGAAATGCTATATGGAAAATGGTTTCCCACGTCAAACTCAATTTTAATGTACAGTCAAGTGATAACAATTTCTCTTTTTTAGAGTTATAGTCTGAGATTCAATTCTTATTACGGATAAAAAAAAACTCAATTTTAATAAATTTAAATATCACATTTTTTTTGGCAGAAATTCTTATTCATGAAAATCGTTACAGACTCACGGCGCCCAAGAGACAAAAATGGGCTCTTCAAAATGTCAAACACTGAAGCCTGTGGACAAAAATGCCATCGTCGTCAAATTGGATAGAGGGCAATATAGTCATTTCTACATTGCTGAAAAATTGAATAGAACCCATATTAGTTAAGTTGGATGATTAGTCACGCCATCATCAGCAGCGCCGTCATGTATCGACTCTCTGCATCAGTTTTCTAGTCCAGCGAGGCGGCACATTCATCATCAGATAAAACCCTACAACACAATAACATCATCATGTCACATACATACATACGTACATACACATAGACACATAAATGCATACATATTACATGAAACATAGATACATCCCCCAACTCCAGAGGCCTATAAATTCCCGTCCCTGCTTCCTATTTAGCTCTTCACAACCAAACTTCTCGAGTCCCAAATCATAATACCCATTGACTCCTTAATACCCCACGTAAACCATTTTTCAAAATGGGTGAGGTAAGTTTTGAAATTGAAAAAATTTTCCCAACCCAAGAAAGATATTCTTCATTTTTTGTGGATTTAATTGAATGGTTTTGATTTTTATTGGGATTTGCAGAAAGAGGGAGGAGATAAGAATGAAGGAGAGAAGAAACAAGAAAAGAAAGCAGACGACGGGAAGGTCACTGCAGTTTACAAGATCGATTTGCATTGTGAAGGATGTGCCAAGAAAGTCAAACGTTATGTTTCCAAACTCGATGGTAAATTTTAATTTTAATTGAAATCAATTTTCCTTTACAACCTATGAATTGGGTATTCGAATTCATGTCCGATTTCTCAATTCCCACGTCACAGTTTTGATACTTTATTTGTCAAATTTGAGAAACATTTTCCTAAAGTTCGGAATTTTGAAATGTTGTTATTCTATTAACATTTTCCTAAAACAATAATTTACTATTAACATTTTTCTTTCTCTGTCCTCGCTCTCTTCTTATGTGTAGTGTTTGTGGATGTTTAGGTGTTGGTGATGTTAAGGTCGATTGTTCTGCCAGCAAACTAACAGTGACCGGAAATATGGACCCTGAAAAACTGAGAGAGAAAGTGGCCGGGAAAACTAATAAGAAGGTCGATCTTGTTTCTCCGGCACCGGCGAAAAAGGAAGGAGGCGGCGGCGGCGGCGAAAAGAAGCCTGACGATAAGGGTAAGGCCGATGAGAAGAAAGCTGAGGAGAAAAAACCTAAAGAGGTACAAATATTAATATTAATTTAGTTATTTTTTGCTCACTCTTAATTAGAATTAATTATAAGATCAAGGAGCTTTGATCGTAACGGTAATAAAAATTAAAATTGGGAGTCCGTTTTCCTTGAAACGAACGTTGAAGTTTTGTCAACACATGGCACGTGCTGGACACGTGATGATTCCTAAGGAGGAGAGTGATTTTTTAAAGTTATAATGCATAGTTATTATTGTACGAATTTTCATAACTCGGTGTTACTAATTATTTGCTTGTGTTTGCAGAGTACAGCGGTTCTAAAGATTCGTTTACACTGCGAAGGATGCATTTCAAAAATTAGGAAAATCATTTCCAAGTACAATGGTGAGATTATCAAAACCCCTTCCCATTACTATTTGTTAATTTGGAGATTTTAATATAATGTTTTATTCAGTTGTTGCTAGCATCATTCTTATCCAATCAAACAAAATTTGCATAAAACTTATTTGTTATAAACTTTGAAATTGAAGAAATATCCTCAAGATTCTTGAATCTTCCGCTTGGATTCTCTTGAGCTTCTTCTCAAACGTTGTCACACTTTTCACTCTTCGTACCAACCTAGGCTTGACATGGTTTCTCTCCAAGAATGCATTCATCCTAAGACTATGAGGACTTGGTCTTTATAGGTTTCATCTAATCTATGATTTGACTTTATTCTGGTTAAATCTTCTCTCATCAATGCATGTTAACTGATATATATATATAAATATATTATGTTTTTAATTTTATTTTAAAAATATTATATTTCTAATTGTCCTAGTGATTGTAAGATATGTAATTTGGTTCTTCAATAATTCTAATCTATCGTGTCTGAACAGGAGTGAACAGCGTGACAGTAGACGCACAAAAAGACATAGTAACCATCAAAGGCACCATGGACGTCAAAGACCTTGTTCCTTTCTTAAAACAGAAGCTTAAACGCAGCGTTGAAGTTGTTCCTCCCGCCGGAGCTGCCGCAGGTGGCGGTGTTAAGAAAGATGATAAGAAAGATAAAGAAGCCGGCGGTGGCGGTGACAAGAAAGATGATAAGAAAGACAAAGCAGCCGGTGGTGGTGGTGACAAGAAAGATGATAAGAAAGACAAAGAAGCCGGAGGCGGAGGTGGTGACAAGAAGGATGATAAGAAGGAAAAAGAAGCTCAAGGGAGCGGTAGCGGAGGAGATGGCGGAGGAGCAAAGAAAGATGAAGCCCCAAAAGTGGAAGCCAACAAAATGGAGTATTATGGATATCCATATCAGCCACCTCCCATGTTCATCTACCCACACGCTCCACCACAACAAATGTATGCATATCAGCATGAGCCGCCGCCACCAATGATGATGTACGGCGGGGGATATCAAGATCAAGGACACTTGTACGGACCGAGTTATCCCGTGGACTACAGTTTGCATGCGCCGCAGATGTTTAGTGACGAGAATCCCAATGGTTGCTCAGTCATGTAAACGGAAATAAAACTGTTCTTTTGACAGTTATGAATATTAAAGAAAAAATAATGTTTTGTTTACTCAAAACCGTAAATAAAATTTATGTTGAAAAGCTCATGTAAATACGAAGATGAGAAGTTTTGTAATTTCGGGTTTTTGCGTTGGACTTGGTTTATTGTTGGCCGGCGGGCCGGCCTGGTCAGCCGCCGGCTCGGTTGGTGGAGTTGGTTGGTAGGTCGGATAGGTTCTTTCATTTGGCAGTCTATCAGTTTTCTTAGTTGGGTATATATTCGATTTCACTTTCTATAACTCAATCTACGTTGTTTAATTAGTTGTTTTCTCGAAATTTGCATAAAGTGCTATAATGCATGTCATTTGTGATTATCGTTTTACGCCATTTGGAATGTGTATAATTAATCTTTGGGTAAACAGACCATGCAACTGATTATTTAATTTATCATTGATTATGAATAAAAATATTTAATTTGTCATTGTTTAATGTGTATAATTATTTAATTAATTTATTTTAAAAAATTCGTTTTACTGTAGTTAAAATATATTTGACTAAAATCTTACATAACAGCCTTACAATAGGAAGAGAGAGAGAGAGAGAGATTTGTACATAGAGTCCTAAATGGATGTGACCATAAGCTTATCTCCTTGGCGCGATTGCCATAGAAAAATGATAGTTAGGTGCTTATGAATTCTAAAAATAGATCCCTGTCCAATCAATTTCTTAGAGAATATAAAGGTTGGGCCCTATGAGTTTCTTTTGTATACAACTCTATCTCTTTCATTTGATTTTTCATATTATTTATGTGTTGCATTTCGTGTGAGTTTCTCTGTCACCTGGTTGCAATTGTTCGAGGTTAATATCTTGGATGTCACTCAAATTTTGGCAATAACGTGGATTACACCAATACCACAGTAACAAGCGGACAGGTTTGATGCTTCATGTTCCTTTGTCCTTCCATTGGCAATGTGATGAAAGGAGCGAAAGCAATATTTTCTTTCTCAATATTTTCATAATTTTAAAATTTATATATATATATATTTTTTATCCCTGAACTTGGTGTACTACCCGATTTTTGAAGTTTCATTTCGATTAAACCGGGTCAAATCGTTGAAATCCTTCGAGGGAGATAGAGCTCTCCCCAGTATATTTACTCCATCCGATATTCGAACTCGAGATCTCTTGGATGGGATCTAATGACTTACCCACTAAACCAACAAGTATTAGGTATTAAAATTTATATTCAGTCATCGATTTTGAAATATATTTCCACAACATTGAGATTTGAAATTTATGTAATCCAATTACATTTATGCTTTAAAAAATTATTGTTACCACTAAAGTCCTACCATAATTGATGAATATATTTCCACAACATTGAGATTTGAAAGTTTTGTAATCCAATTACATTTACGCTCTAAAAAATTATTATTATTGCCACTAAAGTCCTATCATAATAATGATGAATATTAGAGTAGAGAGAGAGAGAGAGAGGTTTAGTGAGAGAGATTTAAATATCATTTCCCCATGAATGATTATTATTTTATTCCCTATTCCTTTGCCCCCATTGAAAAAATTTTCGGTTTCGGCGTCGGTCCAGAGATAGATAATGATTCTAAGGTGCAGTTATAGTAATTATAGTTCGATTATATAAATTTTAAAATATTAGCAATCCATGGGCCAAGTAACACATAAAAAAAATTCCCAAGTTGTTGAGACTTTTGAGAGAGAGAGTTCTAGTAGGTTCGATTTGGCAAAACTTGAGACTTATCTAGATTTGTCTTTCCTAAAGGTGCATACCTTTTAAGAAATTATAATTTTTAGTACTAACAAAATATTATAAACCTCTTTTTTCCGAGGTCTCCAAATGCGATTACCATCTAAAACGGCTTCTTAATGCTCTAAACAGGCGCGTCTTTTTAGGATTCTGGATTGAAAAAAAAAAAAAAAAAAAAACTTCTACTTGTGCCTCTCTCTCTCTCTCTCTCCAAATAATAGAAACTAGTTTTTGCCTTTTCATATCATGGAAATAAGGTTGTGAAATGATTGTCCACAGAAGGGTTCATGCAATGCATGTACGCACCCAACTTGATCTCAAAAAATTAAATGAAAAACAAATAAGATGAGATTTAGTGGATCCTACTTGAAAAAAAGATTACTCAATCATAGCAATCATATTGATGGAGGTGGATTTTGACTCTTCAGATATTAGCTTCTTATTGACTCGAACAGTTATCGTCAATAGTGGATATATCTACAAAAACTGCCGGAGGGTATTTCGACGGGGAGACTCCGATACTCAAATCATTAAAGAGCAGTTTTCGTTTGAAAGAAACAGACTGAGAATAAAATGAGGTGGTTTCCTGTTCTCAATGTGCCCCATGTCTTAGACTTAGAGAAAGTATCTGATGTCGAGAGTTTTGAAATCCTTTATACCTGTGAGAGTTGTGCGCCGCTGGGGGACTTACACTATACTTTTCTTATCGAACTGATCTCAGGAATCTCGGAAGTCAGTATTACAAATTAATTACGATTCTCATATATCGTGAAACTTTCTTCTTCGGGGGATACTTTTTTCATTTGAAAGATTTCGAAATTACTGTTACGAAATAAGAAACTGAAATCAAGGAAGTTCTGACATTCCTTTTTTAATTGATAGGGGTGCTGCCCCTCGTTCGGTTGCTTGACTGATAAACGGTCTTTTGAGACTTGTCCGGTTAGAGACTGACGTTTGCTTGACTGATCGAGGTGATTATCTTCGCTTGATGAGTCACGATCGGTTAATCGGGACGACTGAGACCCTATCATTTAGTAGATCAAGACAGTTAAGACCCTTCGGTAGATCGATCAGGGCGACTACGACTCTTCAGTTGATTGCTGTTACAATCGTTAAATATTGATCGGCAGATACGTTTTTCGTGAGCCCTTTGAGAATTAAATCTTTTGAACTGAGTTTTGAAATACGTCCCATCACATATATATAATTGTATTGTAGTTAATATTCTGTGGTTACGTATTTTTAGTGAAAACAAAACATTTTTTTAAGGGCAGATATAATTTATTAGTACTGTTAATTAAATATTCGATCCTTTTCTTACCATTAGATTTTTAATTTATATTATTACTGCTTCTTAAAGGATAGGCCTTACTTTTCAAATTCCATCAAACAATTAGAATTTTATTTAGTAAACTGCTTTTGTAAGCAAATTGACGAAACTGACTTGCTTACGAAGAAATAGAGACTAATTACATATCCCATTCCAACTTGGGTCAATTAAGTACTAATTAATAACCATTAGCAATAGTAAAGAACATAAAGTTGATATTATTTTTTTTTTAATTAGAAAAAATTACAATGGCGTCTGGATCATGAAAGACATTTTTGCTATTAAGGTGATAAGGTAATAATGGACAAAATTTGCATACAATTATTAATTATTATGGTAGTCAAATATGAATCAAAAAGTCGAATTATTTTTTCTTTTTTTTTTTGGGGAAAAAAGAAATGGGTCTGTGTATCACGAAAGACTTTGAGCAAATAAGATGGCAAAGAAATATGGGGCAATTTTTGTGTACTTGCAGGTATCAAATATTATTTTCGTAATATTCAAAATTTTGAATTTTAACATTTAATGAGGTTCATAAGTTGAACCACGAATTGAAAATCCACGCCCATTTATATTCTACAAATCGGACAATTGAAAGTTAAGAATTTTATTTCCCATCGTAATCTTATGGATAATGCTATTATTTTTTTTATCAAACTCTTTTGAGTTGAGTAATCGAACACTTTATTTCTTTGGCCAGAGATCTTGAGTTCGATCCCTAAAAATGGAGAAAAATGATTTGAGAGAGTCAATCTCTCAATAGGCTGTATAGTACTCAGACTGAATTAATCTGGTAAAACTCGAACACCGGTCGGTGAAAACCAAAAAAAAAAAATGAAAAGAAAAATTGGTACACGTAATACTATTAATTTTTCCTTTTTGTTAGTTCGTTAGATTTAAAATTACATTATAGGAGTAATTTTCCCAACACAATTATAGAATAAATTGGAATTAATAAGAATCAAGTACGTATTAATTTGACTATACCGGCTTGTTCTTTTTTTTTTCCCCCAAAAGAGAAAGAAATTTTATTTAAAAAAATTAGTGTTCTGAGATAAGAAGAAAGCATTGAATTTAGCAAATTCATTTGATTAAACTCGAAATTTAAGAAAATGAATAAATTACCTTAACAACTAAAGTAGTTATGGACTTAAAAATACAATTTTTTTTTGTTTAAACAATAAATATTTTCTAATCACATGGTACTAAAAAGTAACTTTATGAACATATATCTATACAATTTCTAATAAATATTTTTTGTAATTCTAATTCAAAGAATTATACAAAGTCTTATCCGATTAAGGCGGCCTCTAGACAATCTTAAACCGTGGATTATTTTTTATACAAATTTTCCACGATTTCAAGCGTTTATCAAAGTACTAGATTAACATTGACTAATTGGTCATTTGGTGGGGAACATATGAGGGGGGAGAGAGAGTCCCTTAAAACAACTATAAAATCTTTTTATTTTTATTTTTTAAATTAAATTAAATTATATTATATTTTTTATAAAAAAAAAGAGAGAGAGACAGCTGAGCTGAAGGCATGAAAGTGGCCTATTGAACTTTTAAAGACATTTCTTGCGAAGTAAACCAAACCCTACTTTTCTTGATGTGGGAGCAACATGAATCTATAGACAATCCAAGGTGCCCATAAAAAAGTTAATTGGTTTCTTTAAAAAAAAAAAAAAATTATGTGCTCCCAAGAAAAAGATGGTTGCTCTAGATCAGGAATATTCGGGAAAAAAAAAAGATATATATTTTTGATGGACCAGATGAATTTGTTACGTAAGGCATTAGCGAAATTCCTCAATCATAACCAATCACTATCTTTGGAAGTTGAATGGTTATGTCAGTTATCGCATTTCCATGCATCATCATCTGGTCTGATAGCGATCGATTGGACCACTGAATTTAAAGTCCATGAGTGTGATGGATGACAAGATAATATTTGAAAACTCCCAATTTCTTTTTACTTTATTCATAATATATTTTAACTAAACTAAAGAATTTTGAATAGAAATATATGGTTTTATAAATAAAAATCATTTTTTTATTATAAGATATCTAAATTAATAATTATATATATAATTTTTTACGTTATAAATTTCACTTAAATCATAGGAGAACCCTAGAAGGAAAATGGGAGTTTCAGTTACATTTCTTTACATTAATTTATTTTTTTTAAAAAAAAAAAAACCAATTTATTGGTAAAGCTGGCTAGTTCCTTAAATTCGTTTGAAAATGCCAACATAAAATTATTATTATTTTTATTTTCTAGGAAAAAAATGCTGGGTTTTGAGATGATCAATAATACCTTTCAAATCCCCATTCTATAAATACAAAATGGGGTGGATTTATTTCAATGTGACTTGAAATTTGTTTGCTGCACTATTTTTTTCCATGTTTTCGTACAATCAATTTCACAATAGCTGAAATGCCTCCACTCCATCGACGTGATTAGGGAAATGACCCTATTTTTTGGTTTTTAGCAATAAAGAAAACAGGAGGAAAAAGCCCCACATTTATACTAGAAATATTTAAATTTTTGGACAATTCTTATAACTATTCAAAACCCTTTTTTATTTATTTTATTTTACTAGAAAAGGACATTAAATATGATAATGATTTTGTTATTTTTTTCTTGATGAATTAAATTATAATTAGTCGGCAATAAAAAAAATTATATTTTAAAGTTTTTAGAAAGTGAATCGACGGATCTCAACAAATATGGCCGTGACCCAAATAAGCCAAACAGAATATACTTGCGACGAGTAGTGTTCGCACCTTTTCAAATCGTTTGTTGTCCTCTGGGAGGGGAGTGTGACAAATATACATATATATATATATATATATATATATATATATATATATATATATATATATAATGGAACTTGTAACCCTAATTTAGGATTATATAAGTAATACTGATTATTCTAATTATTAGAAAAGTTAAATTTATGGGTCATACGATAAAATTATAATAGAAAGTGATAAAATATAAATTGAGACAGAAAATAAATGTCTCAAAACTAATTTAAATTTATATCAAAACGATCCATCACTGAAATAATTCACTTGTTATGACAGTTGATGAATACATTTAGAGCGTAGAAGAGAGACCTACATATAATATTCATTGACTTTGAAAAAACATATGATAAGGTTCCAAGAGACGTGTTGTGATTGACGCTGATAAATAAATGAATCTCTTTGAAATACATTAACCTTATGTATGAAGAACTTGTGACCAATATAAGAACTTGTGAATGGTTGAGTAATAGCTTTCCTATTAATATTTGTCTCCATCAAGATTCAGCATTAAGTCTCATACTATTTACAATAGTGATAGATGAAATCATAAAAAATATTCAAAATTAAATACCATGGTGTATATTTTTCGTAAATGATATAGTTTTGATTGACGAAATTAGAGAGAATGTTAGTACTAAATTAGAGTTATAGAATAACACATTAGAATATAGAAAATTTAAATTGAGTAGATTTAAAATTGAGTATATGAGATATAACTTTAGTGACAATCATTAGAATAATAAAAAAACAATTAGATTAGAAAAAAGAGAAGTCTTAAAAAGTGAATGATTTAAATATTTTGGTTCCATCGTTCAGAACGATGACAATATAAATAAGAATGTGAATAATAGAATTCAAGCGGTTGAAAGAAATTAAAGAAATTATTAAATAATCTATATAATACCAAAATAAAAATTAGAAAATGAGGGGTGTGCATGCGTGTGATTAATTTGGACCAATTCGATATATTTTAATTAATTTGATAAAACGAGATAATAGAAATAATAGATCATATGCATACGCAATGGGCTCAAGTTCTATTAGAATAAATAATTATTTGTATAACTTAGTTTTGGCAGGTATTAGTGAGAAGATAATATATGAAATTATATGGGTTAGGGAATGGAATACATCAACATCATTGCAAAGGACATATGCTAAAAACCATTGCATTGACCCTCCCTTGAGTCTGACTCAGCTCCAAGGATGACTCAAGCATTGGTTGATTAGACATGTTTTAGATGTTATCATTCCCTTCACATACATACATGCATATTCATCATCATCATGAAGTGATAGGGATGATGATGATTGTCATACATGCATGGGAGGGGAGAGATCATGAGTGTGACAGAGAGAGAGAGGGGGGGCCTAGTGGGCCTTGCAGTGGGTCTAATGGACCTGTAGAAAGAGAACGTGGGTATGAAAGTGGTTAAGGGATTGTGGACTTTGGGAGATGGAAATGAATGAATTATGTTTGACTCGTGAGTCGGCTGCTTGATCGCCACCAGACAAGACAGTGACGTGGTGGGACCCTTCCACGTCACCAACACATGGCGTCTTCGTTGGCGTTGGAATTTGCACGGCACGCCCCCTTACCTTTTGGTGTTTTCCCGCCCTCGGTTTCTCTAAACTTCCTTTTTTCCTTTTTCATAAATTTATTTATTTATTTATTGGCCCCCAGAATAAAAAGAAAAACACTAAACATTTCAAAATAGTGTTGAGAAAGAGTAAGGAAATTTTTAAATAAAAAAATTGGATTAACTAAAATTAATATTCTGGATTTTATATTTAATGTGGCAAGTTATAATTTTTCTTCATTGAAAATTGTTTTAATCTAAGTAATAATCTTGAATGAGATGAGCATGTATCTAATTTTAAAAGTATTTACCTTGAGTTATTTTGTGAAAAATATGAGTTGGGTGTCCTCTCAAAATTATGAAAATTGTAAAATAAGATAAATGATTTTTTTGCATTAAACATTACCTATTTATATTTGATTCATGTACAAAGACACCTTTAACATTTTTAATATGGACAACCTTGATATCTTACAATCTTTTCCACTTTCCAGCCTAACTACGTGGGCACAAAGACAGAAAATACCAAAAGATAATGTCAAAATTAGCCATATTAGGAAGAGAACTTTGAAAATAGTTTGAAATCTTGAAACTTGAATTTCAACAAAATTAATTTTCCTTTTAATAACAAGAAACTGTTTTAAAATAGAAAACAGAGTTTTAAATTCAAGATTTCAGAAAAAATATTTTAATATTATTGGATCCAAAAATTCTCATTGCCCCCTACTTAATCATTTGAATGAAGTTCCTTTTTAAATAAAATTAGAGCACACCTTGTATTGTACTGATTTCGAAAGAAATCTCTAGAAATTAAAGAAGTAAAAAAAAAAAAAAAATCGAGTTCTTTTACGATAAATATTAAAAAGATTGGCTAAAAAGTTCTTTTACCATGCCCACTGCATGGTGTGTCTTCCAATAATTATACCTAGCTCTGTACGAGTATTATTTGGTTGCCAAATCGTTTCAGGATCTTTACGGTTGTTTGTATCCAAAATGTGGGACTAATGAAGAAACATGTAATGTTCCCTTCATTAATATCATATTCCCACCATCGCCAAATCAAGTTGGGGTTCACCAAGAATGTGGCCCCATCATTGGGAAAAATGATATTAAATGACAGAAATCTCCAAAGCGACGAGCATTATGTTACTACTGCAACATTAAACTGTGGATTGATTTTAAAAAGTGCAAAATACCAAAAAAAAAAAAAGTGAAAGAAATTTTGTCCCATCAAAAGAAATGTTGGAAAGATGAAGAACTTTTCCTCTCTCACTTAAGTTTGTTTGTTCGAGATCGAGAATACCATCGGGTCATTCATCGCACTGAGTGCACAAGGTCCTTTTTTTGCGTCCCGCAATTCTTGTGCGGATGTCCTCACAATAATTGGACCTTCTCCATCTCCTGTTTCCATGATTTTCTTTTTTTTTTTTATAATTTTTTTTTATTATTAAAAAATTTAAAAAATATTTTTTTTTTTTTTTTTTTTTTTTAAAAAATTTTTTTTTTTTTTTTCTTTTTTAACAAGATACATGATATTTGGAGAATAATTTATTTTAGAAGTTAGTTTATCTACGTCCCCTTTTGCAATAAAAAAAAAAATTGTTTGTTTCCTTTTGCTACAAAAAAATGTGTTATGTGAAATGAAATAATTGCGAAAATAATGGAATTTTCAATCTATAAATGGTTTCGACATATAGAAATTTATCACTTGGGCATATTCAAGATTTTGATGCCTACGTTTACAAAATGATGTTTATATACACAACTCACTCATTCTCAAACTATCTAATATAAGTTTAGTTACTATTTAAAAAAGTGCCAAATACATAAAAAAAAAAAAAGAAGTTGCAGACCAGAGACTCAAAAATGATTCTTTTTTTTTTTTTTTTTTTCTTTTCCAGGCCAAAAGCAGGGGGAAAAAAAGGGTGGAGCGGCTGCCCTTTTGACATTTTAAGAAAGAAATTATATAAATCTTAAAAAGTATAATTATGAATACTATTATCCTTAAAATTTATAATTTTTGTTTTTTAGAATTATAATTTTAAATATATGTTAAAATTTTGGCTGGGTTTGCCCAAGAGTGAAAGGAAATTTGTGTTTGTGGCGTACACTGAATTGGGTGCCGCAATGCGGCTGGTGGAAACTCACAGAATAAGACAGCACGAGCGTTAGAGAGAGAGAGAGAGAGAGAGAGAGAGAGACGCAAAAGCGAACATCACCTCTTTTTTTGACCTTAAGATGATCAAGTCATGAGGTTGATAAGGTTTTGCCATAATTACAAAATATGTCCACTAAAAAGGTGGGGGCCCTTTTGAATTCTTGGTCTTTGAAACTTCGACACACACGAATGCTCGGAGCAGTCATTGGTCAGTTCGGTCACAGATGGCTGTAACTTAAAGGCGGCGAAGACGAATTGGTTAAATTGAAGAACTCTAAAACTGTTCGTCGACGATCCATCACCCTGTTTCGCCTTAGCAGCCGGTACGATCATTTTCTCTCCCTTGTACAAGAGAGGTTCAGCCGCGTGGCTTAGGGCCTCTCTTCGCCCACCGGAGGCGGAGAGAGAGAGCATCCTGACGGTTGAGAATGGGCCGCCGTCGTCGGGAGGCCAAGGGCCATCGAAATGCATTGCAATCCGGCGGCATCCGCTGCGGCCATGGCAACTGCGGCATGAGAGGGGAGAGAGAGAGAGAGACTGGGAGAGTTTTTTTTGTCAACTTTGACTAAACCGGTAGGTGCCACGTTATTTTTGTTCCAGTGTGATGTCAACCTCGTGAGTGCAATTCCACCTCAAAAGCCACGCCGTTTCAACTTATGATTTGATGACTAACGGGACACCGTTGATCAATTTATTATACTTTTTAAAGTTCAAATATTTAATCAATGCTTTTTAAATTAATTATAAATTAAGCATAAATTTCAGGGATCAATCCATATTCCAAATTAGTATTAAGTTATAAGAACATTTCTTTTTTTCTTATTGTTTGAAAAAACTTAGAGTGATAAGACTTTTGTGCACTTTTTTCTAAAGTCGCATGGAAATTTATAAAGCATGAATAACACCTAAACGCATGACATGATCAAGCTAAATTTTATATGACATTTTATATTATTAAAAAATTTAAAAATTTTAAAGTAAATAAATTTAAATTAATCAAAATATTTTAAAAATGAAAACTAACAAAATTAAAATTGATAGTACCTTATTTAAATAGTTTCCAATTTTCTTATAAGCATCCATTAAGAAAGAAGATCTCCATGATACTATAAACCTTTCTTGTTCTCATAGAATTCTAATTTTTTTGAACTCTCAATAAGAAGGGAAATCTTCCTAAAATACTAAATCTTTCTTAATTACAAGAAACTCTAAATTTTTTATAAGTTTTTAATTACAAGTATCTGTCATTTTAGAAGATCTCAAACAAAAAGGAAATTAGGGTTTTGTACATCTTTTGGAAGACTATAAATACAGAGTATAGATAACATTTAGAGAGAACTCAGTTTTGACATACGAGAGAGATAGTCAATTCTATACACTATTCAGAGGGAGTTCTATATCCAATTCTATATGCCATTCAAAGAAGATTTCATATCCAATTCTATATGTCATTCAAAGAAGATTTCATATCCAATTCTATACACCATTCAAAAAAAATTTCATACCCAATTATATACACCATTCAGAGGGAATTTCATATCCAATTCTATATACCATTAAAATGGAGTTTCATACAAAATTCTACATATCGTCAGAGGTACGGTTTCATAGCTAAGTTTATATCACCACAAAGGTATGACTCCATTCGATTCTACACATATGAGTATGATTTCATACTCAATCATACACACATGGTACGTTTATTCTTTCTCTCTACATACATATATCATATCGAGACTATATAGAATCATATTCGAAACCCTTCGGTGATTCTATTATCAATCTTACTGACTTGAACGTCGAAATACCTCCACCAAGCAACCCCCGGTGGGGTCTTCTGCAGGTTTCTCTATCAGCGACAATTTGATTGACTCAGTGACACTGATTAAAACTGTATATATACACACATGGGCAATACATGTTTATATCATCTCAACTATCTTAATCTTTTTCTTATTTCTTTATCACTCTATATGACTTGAGCGTCGGAGTCCCCTTATCACTCTAGCCCTGATAGGGTCTTTTGTAGTCCGGTGGGGTCTTTTGCAGATTTTCCTTCAATGAAGACTCGACGAGCATATTACCATCAAGTTCCCCATTCAAGTTGACAGAGTTGATATCTATGGAGCAAAATCTGACTCCAACAAATTGGCACCGTCCGTAGGAAACGACTAACTGATAAGTCAAAAAAACCTTCACACTTTGTTTCGTTTCATTTATCTTATTGCCATAACTACATCAGGTAGAGTTGCCCCACAGTGAGATCCTTGGCTACCTATTGCTTATCTTTGGGACACCTCTCGGTACAACGATCAGGTAAGACCTTTATGGTCCTTAATCTTGTTCCATTATTCTATCTACTGACAGAATTATCTTTTCGAATATGCATGTCGAAATTTATCGTCAATAAGAGAAGTATCTCCTAGACGGGTAAACACGGCTCATCCTATCAATAGAATTCTTTCAAATGAATGACTCCTCCTTATGGAGTCTATTGTTAGGGATTTATCTCCCCGAATGGATAAATATCATGCAATCTCTCAAATGAACAAGTCCTACTGAACGAAGTCTATCATTAGAGATTTATCTCCCAAAATGGGCAAACATAGCATAATCTCCCAAATGAATGAGTCCTCCTAAACGGAGTCTATTAGTAGGAATTTATCTTCCAAAATTGGTAAATATCGTCTAGTCTCCCGAGTGAACGAGTCGTCCTGAACAGAGTCTATTGTTAAAGATTTATCTCTCCAAACAGATAAACATCACCCAGTTTCTCGAAGAAGCGAGTCCTCTCGAACAAAGTCTATCGCTAGGGATTTATCTT
Organism: Dillenia turbinata; assembly: GCA_037126225.1. NCBI lineage: Eukaryota > Viridiplantae > Streptophyta > Magnoliopsida > Dilleniales > Dilleniaceae > Dillenia > Dillenia turbinata. Next base: position 5,521,684 of record JBAMMX010000003.1, on the reverse strand, counting down.
CCTGAACAGGCAAACATCACATAGTCTTTTGAACGAATGAGTCCTTCTAAATAAAATTTATTATTAGTGATTTATCTCCCCGAATAGCCAAATGTTGCCCAGTCTCTTGACGAACGCGTCCTCTCAAACGGAGTCTATCACTAGGGATTTATATCCCGATTGGCAAACATTGTGCAGTCTCTCGAATACGGTGTAACACCGATTTTCGGTGACTGTATATCATGTACCACTTCTCATAGTTATATATCTATTAACATCCATTTGGGACATCTAAAATGAAATTTTAATTATCTATTTATTTATTTTGAGATTTCGTCTCAAAATCGCTAAAAATGAAAATTTTATCGGTAACTCAAAAACATTTTCGGTAAGCGCCAATAAGGGTTAAAGAAGTCAAAAATTGTTAAAAAAAGTCTACACACTTAAATAAAGATATATAAATAAAATTTTACATTTTTAAGGAATTTCAAACAAAATTTTATAGGGACAAAAAATACAAATTGTTAAAAATTAAAGATCTAAATGTAATTAAGAAAAATTGAGGGACTAGGTTGTAAACCACTCAAGAATGAACAATTGGAGCCAAATGATTGGTCAAGAGGGCAGCAAGATTGGTTAGTAGTCACATAGAATTGTTTCACATTCAAAAAAACTCATAGGATGATAATTTGTGCATAAAATCACATTGGAATGACTTGTGCTAGTGGTGACACTTCTCCTCTTGATATGGATAGCCAACAAAACCTCTAATGGAGTGCATGGAACTTACTTGAATCAACAATTGTATGGTTTGAGTGTTAGGACAAATGGATGGTTGAGATAATACATGAAATGATCCAATGGTCAAGGAAATTTTGCTAAGTTTATATAAGAAACTTATTTAAGAGAAATTGGCTTATTTTTTTCATTCAACCCCCCTTGGATGAAATATATAGAATCCATAACCAATTTAAATGTAACCATAAAGCCAAAGAGGTAAGAACATTTTTAGAAATTTTTGAATTTCAATTGGAAATATAGAAATGTTGTATAACAATTCATATTGGTTGTGATTTGATTTTGTTAAAGTGATAAAAAAAATTCAAGAATTTAAATGGAGTGTTGGTATGTATTGTTAGCAAGAGATTTTACAAAAGAGATAACATATCTTAACTTGTGCAAAGATTTGATTACTTGATGAGTAGTTATATTAGTATTCAATTAACATGCTAGATATTGATTTCTAAATTGAGTTTTGTATAGTCTTACTATAATATCTCATTTTGTAGAAATTAAAAATCTAAACTGTTTATTTCTATGTAAACTAGATTTTCAAAACTTTAAAATGGTATATTATGTAAAACATTTCATGAAAGAATCGATTTTTAATGATTTTTAGAATTTTAGCATATTTCACCTACTTTATTTCATACTCTATGTGCGACCAATAATTTGTATCAATTTTTAGGATATCTTTTGTATAGAATTTAGAGAAACTTAAAACATGGAAGTTTTAGTCTATATCTTATATTTAATTTAAACTAAAGATCACTTGAATCGAAATTGTATGTAAAAAGTTATGGTATTTTTACTAAAACTATACATAAATAGTTTTAAAACTGAAACTGAAATAAAAATTGAATTTTATAAAATTATACACTTAAAATCTAAGAACCGTTAAAATTAGAAAATTTTAGATCTATATCTTATATTCAGTTTGAGATAAAAATCATTTAAATTGGGGAAATATACAGAGAGATATGGAAATTCTCCCAAAACTATACAAAGTTGAATTTAGGAACTTAGACCGAAAAAGTTATAAAATTTTCTAAATTCGTGTGGTCAGAATTTGAAACTGATCTGAACATAAAAGTTGGAGATATATGTCTTAATTTTAAGAAAAAATTTGAATCGTTTGAATCAAATCAAAATTTTGGAAGATATCGCAATTTTACTAAACCTATACGTAGTAGGTTTTATATAAATTTTCTCTAAATTTGGAATTTGAGATTTTATCTTAAAAAACATTTCCATATGCATTTTATAGACCAATAATATGAAATTATCAAAATAATTAAATTGATGAATTATACATATTGTCATGAGGTTACTTTTCGTATGAGAGGTAATTTATTTGAGAAACGATAACAGTCAGGGGGAGTGACGTACCCTCCTCAATCAAAATGAGTAAAACGAACTATTTCTGACTTTAAATGAAAAATAGTTTTCGATCATGATTTTTATAAATAAATTTTGAAATGTGATTTAAAAATATTTTAGTATTTGTGGCATGTTTTGAAATGATATTCTGTGAAAATTTGTATTCTGATATTATGATAACTTGATAGTGTTATATTTTTATGAGAAATGATTTATGAATGATGACATATAGTACATGTGTATGATTATGAGATGGTGTATAGTAGCTATAGCATACTCCCTACCACGATAGTGAGCGTTTACCCGATGGGGTGACATAGTGGAGTAACACGGGAGAAGGGGTTTGAGTCCCCTGTTTCTGACCAACGGATCCAATAGACGAACATCACATGAAAATCATGTCAACACCAAAGGAAGGGGGTTAAAAGAAAAATATATGTGTTTCATTTATATGATATTGTGGTGACCTATTGGTGTATTTTACCATAATTTGGTCAAACTATGGGTATAATGCGTTTTATTACTGATGGACACCCAATGATCCATGATTGATGATATGGATGTATATTATTATGAATTACACAATATGTTTGCAAATAAATGAAATATAAATTTAGAAATGATGTTTTAACTTACCACTCTCACAAATTCATTTATTGTCATTATATGTCTTTGCACCTCACTCACTGAATATATGGATTATACTCACCCTCTCATATTTATAATTTTCAGCTTACACCATACTTGACTTACATTGAGATACTGTTCCACAAGTTTTACGAAAAGACGTTACCGGGTGAGTATTCATACTCATCTATCTTTACGATTGGACCGCGCATATAAATATTATATGTAAATTGGAGGCAAATGTTTTAAAGAAATTTTCTGAAAATTTTCTTTTTCAAATCTTCCACTGTATGATTTGACTTAAGATATCAAGTAGGGTCATGATTAGTCATAATATTGCCTTGCGTCATCTCGATGTGCGAGTAGGGCATACCCGTGTCTCGAGGAGTCGTGGCGGTCTGTTCGCGTGCTCAACCTACAGGTCGGGGTGTGACAACCGGAGTCTATTATTAGAGATTTGTTGGAGGTTAGTTTTGACTTCACAAATTCCAACTCCTTTTAACTCAAACAATTGTTTTGGAAGATAATTCAAAACCTGTAAAAAATCGTCGAAAAGTGTTCTAGCGGAAGAGGTTCCGGTACTCAAATTAGAAAGAGTGATTTTCGATAGAAATGAAACAAACTGAAAACGAGAGCGAGAGAGAGAGAGAGAGATGGTGACTCTAGGGGTGTTCATTATTCGGGTAAATCCATTCACTCGCCTGATCCAAATTAAATTCGGATTATTCGGTTCAGGTTAATAAAATCGGATCAGATGAATGGTTTACCTGACTAAAAATTTGGGTGAATGGTTCGAGTGTAAAAATAAAAAACTTTTATTCAGGGTCCATGCGAAACCCGAATAACATATCTCCATATAATATGTCATATCCAATCCGATTAAAATGTAAATCGTTTAATTCGAATGATTAGAAAAATTTTTCATATTATTTGATTATTCGAGTAAATAAAACCCGAATTATTTAACCCTGAATTTAATTCAGGTAAATTTGTTTGGATTTTATTTTATTCAGTTCGGCTTTTGGTTGAATTTTTTAAAATTCAAAACACAAATAATCCGAACCGAATAACTCGAAAAATCGAGAAACCGCCCGAATGAATACCCCTAGGTGATTCTGTGACTTGTGTGTCAAGTGTTTGGTCTCACAGAGCATACTTAGGTTTCGGTATGTCGAATGCTTATATACCTGATTGTTGTAAGAGTCATGTGTATTTGAGGTGTTACAACTCTAATTTCCTTATCAGGAAGTCTGAAGATCTCGGGATTCTTTTAATCAAAGATTCTATAGATTTAAAATTTTTATCACTTAGGAAGTTTGACAATATGAGAAAATTTCTTCCCTTATCTAGACGATGTGTTTTGTATTGACATAGAAAACTAAGATTGACACAAGATTTAATCAAATATTTCTTTTGGTCGATGAGAATGATTGGTTTTTTTTATGAGACTTGTTATTAGGGGAATGCGCATGCAACCTCTTGCTTATAGAAGTCGTGGTTAGCCTCTGCCGATGTGGCAAAAGCAGAGTCGTCTTTTGATATAATAAAAATCTCCAGAGGTCATAGATCGATTCACTTATTGCCGATGGCAATCACTCGGTGAGTCGAACCAAGTGGGTTGGGTCGTGTCTACCCTTCAAAGAGATTGATCCTTAATTGTTAACATATTTAGGTGTAACATGCCTCTTTGGATCATAGCACTCATAGAGTTAAACACTTTTTGCATTGGGCCTTTTGACCATATCCCATCAGGATTTATCTCCCTAAATAGGCAAATATTCCCCAGTCTCTTGAACGAATGCGTCCTTTTAGACGGAGTCTATCATTAGGGATTTATCTCTCCAAATAGACAAATATTACCCAGTCTCTTGAACGAATGTGTGCTTTCAGACGGAGTCTATCATTAGGGATTTATCTCCCCGAACGGACAAACATTGCCAAGTCTCTCGAACGAATGCATCCTCCCAGACGGAGTCTATCATTAGCGATTTATTTTCCCGAACAAGCAAATATCGTCCGATCTCTCGAATGAACAAGTCCTTCCGAACAAAATCTATCATTAGAGATTTATCTACCCGAATAGGCAAACATTACCCAATCTACGAACACATCCTCCCAGATGGAGTTTATCATTTGAGATTTATCTCTCCAAACAGACAAACATCACTTAGTCTCTTGAACGAACGCGTCCTCCTAGATGGAGTCTATCATTGGGGATCTATCTCTCCGAGCGAGAAAACATCACTTGGTCTCTAGAGTAAACGAGTCATCCTAAATGGAGTTTATCATTAGGGATTTATCTTCTCGAACGGACAAACATTATCCAATCTCCTGAACAAACAATTCCTCCCAAATGGAATTTATCATTAGGGATTTATCTCCCAAAATGAGCAAACATTGCGCAGTCTCTTGACGAATAAGTTCTTCCAAATGGAGTCTATTGTTAGGGATTTATCTTTTCAAATAGGCAACCATCACAAAATCTCTCAAGCGAATTAGTCCTCCCAAACGGAGTTTATCACTAGAGATTTATCTCCCCAAATAGGAAATATCACCCGCTCTATCGAATGAGCGAGTCCTCTCAAATGGAACCCATCATTAAGTATCTATCTCTACGAATGGGTAAACATAATCTATTCTCTTAAACGAAATCTCTCGATTGAATTCTATCGAACATAGTTTTTCATCAATAAGGGATGTATTTCTTTGACAAGTGGACACGACCCATTCTCTTGAATATAACACCCAGACAAATAGATATGACTTATGCCTGTATGCCTTACGTGGGTTCCGTGTCCACCTTTTCTCTGTTTTCTTTAGGCCCAGCGCCCGGGACAGGATTCAGCTCCCTTTCATGGTCTTCTATATTACATTAGGTCTTGACATCCGATGGGATCTAACTCCCTTTCACGGTTTTCTATTTATGTATAGGCTCTAGCCCTCGGATGGAATTCAACTCACTTTCTCTTGGTTGTCTATTTAAAATAGCTAATACTGCACCAGACGGAATTCAGTCCCCTCCATTTCGGCATCCATCACATCAATTGCAATATTGCTTTAGTATATTCTCTCAATTCTGACACCTAATACTCCTTCGACTACAACACCTTCGATGACCACCAAACACTCACAAATGCAAAGTCTGGCTCTATTCTCTCTCACATCGATTTCTAGCATCTTTCACTGATCGAAAGCTATGACTCTAGGTCAGTCTTTAGATCTTCTACTATTGCTTTTCATAATACAAGCACTCTACATGCTCGACTACTACTCAGTCAGACACATTCACGTAATCTCTCGATTATTCAAATTGTTAGACTTGTCAGCTTTTCAATTTTTGTCAATCTCTTGACCTCCCGATCATTCGAATCATTCGATTTGTCAGTTTCTCGACATATCGATCTCTCCATCGTTTGACTTGTTGGTCTCTTAGTCTCCCGTCGATCTATCGACCTCCCAATCATTTGATTTGTTAGTTTTTTGATCTGTTGGTCTCTCATCGTTTGACCTATCGATCTCTTAGTCTCTTATCTGTCTCTTGACCTCCTAATAATTTGAATCGTTCGACCTGTCGATCTTTTAATCTCTTGATCATTCAACCCATTGGCCTCTCGAACTCTCGATCATTCAAATCGTTTAACCTGTCAGTTTCTTAATCGTTCGACATGTTGGGCTCCTTATCTCTTGATCATTCGACCTGTTGGTCTCTCGATCTCTTGATCATTCAATCTCTTAAATCATTTGATCTATTGGTCTCTCGACCTCCTGGTCTCCCGACCTCTCAATCTTTCGGTCTCTTGGTAATAAATCAAAATTTTCCTCAAACAATTCTAACCGATTGTCATCGATACCTCCGTATTCATTGTTCCATTTCGTGCCAGGTCTAATTCTTCAATCACTCTACTCCTAATACCATTTTTTCAAAATTTCATTAGGAGTGGGGGTAAATGATAGTACTCAATTTAAATAGTTTCAAATTCTCTTATAATCATCCGTTAAGGAATGTGATTTTCATGATACTGGAAACTTTTCTTGTTCTTGGAAAATCTTCCTAAGATACTAAACATTCCTTAATCCCATGAAAATTTAATTTTTTTAGAAATCTTTCACCACAAGCATATGTCATTTTGGAAGATCTCGATCTATACCATTCGGAATGCTATAAATACATAGTATAGATAATTTTCAGAGAGAACTCAGTTTTGACATGCAAGAGAGAGAGTCAATTTTATACACCAATCAGAGAGAATTCCATACCTAATTTTATATATCATTCAGAGAAATCTCTATACCCAATTTTATATATTATTCAAAGGGAGTTTCATACCTAATTATATATATCATTCAAAGGGGATTTCATACCCAATTCTATATACCATTCAGAGGGGATTTCATACATAATTCTACACATCATTCAGAAGAGATTTCATACAGAATTTTACATATAATCAAAAGTACATCTTCATAGCCAAGTCTATATCACCATAAAGGTATGACTCCATTCGATTCTATACATATGAGTATGACTTCATACTCGATCATACACATGTGGTACATTTATTCTTTCTCTACATACATATATCACATCGAGATTATACGGAATCATATCTGAGACCATTCGGTCATTCTATTATCATTCTTACTAATTTAAGCGTCAAAATACCTCCACCAGACAATCCCTGATAGGGTTTTCTATAGGTTTTTCTATCGGTGACGATCTGACAGACTCACCAGTACCGATCAAACTGTACATATACACACATGGACAACACATGTTACATCCTCTCGGCTCTCTCAGTCTTTTCCTTATTTTATTATCACTCTATTTAATTTGAGTGTCAGAGTCTTTTCACCAGTCCAATGCCGGTGGTGTCTTCTGCAGGTTTTCCTTCAACGAAGAGTTGACGAGTATATCACTATCAAATTCCCCATTCGAGTTTGCAGAGTCGGTATCTGTGAAACAAAAATTGTCTCCAACAAAATATATTAAGATAAATTATTATCTAAAATTTTATTTAAAATTTTAATTTATTAATTTTTTTCAAGATTAAAATCTACCTTTATATAAAAACGTAAGTAGGCGAGGGGGGAATGAGAGGAGGCGCTAGCTATGATAGGAACAGTATGCTACTGTTCCTTTTTTTTGTTTTGTTCTTTTTTTTTTAACTTCTTTTTTTTTTTTACTTTTCACCGTTTTTTTTTTCTTCTTCTTTTTTTAACCCCTAACCATTCTCTCTGTTTTTTTTTTTTTTACTTTTTTATTTCTTCTTTTTTTTTTTCCATCATTTACCTTTATTTTTTTCTCTTCTTTTTTTATTGGTTTTTTCTTTTCTTTTTTACTTTTTGTTCATCTTTCACATTTTTTTTTTCCTCTTATTAATCAATCTACTCTTTTCTCTCCAGTTTTTTTTCACTTCTTTTTTTGTGAAATTCACTATATAATAAAAATATAAGTGAGGGGAAGTGGAGAGGGGGTGCCACCTCGGATGGAAATAGTTTGCTAATATACTCAATTTTTTTTTTACTTCTTTTTTTTTAACTCTTCGTCATTTCTTTTTTTTTTTTTTTTTACTTTTTTTTAAGATTTCGTCTCTTGTTTTTACCTTTTTTTCATCCTTAACCTTTCTTTCTTTTTTATTTCTTTTTTTTTGTTTCTTCTTTCTCCTTTTTACTTTTTTCACCCTTCGCCTTCTTTTTTTTCCAATATTAATCTATCTTTTCTTCTCTCTTTACTTTTTTTTCACTTATTTTTACTTGTGAGATTCACTCCAAGTGGGGGTGAGGGAAGTGAGAGGATGTGCCACCTAGAATAGAAACAATATGATACTGTTCCTCTTTTTTTTTGGCTTTTTGTTTTGGGTTTTGTACTTCCTTTTTTTTTTTTTTTCTTTTTTTTTTTTTTTTTTTTTTTACTTTTCACCCTTTTTTCTTTTTCCTTTTTTTAACCCCTAACCATTCTTTTCTTTTCTTTTTTTACTTTTTTTATTTCTTCTTTTATTTTTAATTTTTTCACCATTTACCTTTGTTTTTTTTTTCACTTCTTTTTTTGTTGGTTTCTTCTTTTTCTTTTTTATTTTTTTTCATCCTTCACATTTCTTTTTTCCCTCTTATTAATCCATCTCTTCTCATCTCTCCACATTTTTCACTTTTTTTTGTGAGATTCACTATATAATAAAAATATAAGTGAGAGGAAGTGGGGAGCGGGTGCCACCTCGGATGGGAACAGTTTGCTACTGTACTCAATTTTTTTTGCTTTTTTTGGTTTTTCTTTTTTTTTTTTTTTTTACTTCTTTTTTTTTGGATTTCGTTTTTTGTTTTTACTTTTTTTACCCTTAACCTTTCTTTATTTTTCACTTCTTTTTTTTTTGTTTCTTCTTTTTCTTTTTTCTTTTTTCACCCTTCACCTTTCTTTTTTTTTCCCTTTATTAATCCATATTTTCTTCTCTCTCCACCTTTTTTTTCACTTCTTATTTCTTGTGAGATTCACTATTTCCATTTTTTGTTGCATATATACAAAAAATCAAAAGACTTCTTTTATATTCAGCCACATATTCTTCTTAAAATATGACACGTGGCCAGAAATGATAGAAAAAAATAGATGAGAGTTAAAAGGCATTTTTTTATTACTTCACACTCAAACGACTCGATAATAACATATGTTTTTTTTTTAATTTAATTTAATATACAGTAGTAAACAAATATTTAGGTAAAATAATTTATTTTTCCTACCAAACTAGACATGTTTTTTAAATATCTATTTTCATATTAATAATTCTATAAAATCATCTTTAAATTCTGAAAAAAAAATTCATAAATAATATTTTTAAGTGTTTAATTTGATTTCTTAAAAAATAAATAAATTTGCTTAACATAAATATTGATTTATTTTCGTACAATTTAAGTTATGATTGTTGTCAAATTAAATTTTGATAATAATTTATGAAAAGAAGAACTCATAATTGATTAGTGTAAGATTTGTAAATTTAATATAAGTTTTGAAAGTACAAAAAATAATTAGAATGATTTCCTAAAAAATAGCGAACAATATAAATTATTAAATTGTTTGATAAGAAACAAAGCAAACGAAGAAAAAAAAATATCAACATGTTTTGTCTTTTTTGTTTTTTCCTATATTATTTAAGACACCAATAATAAGACAATCAAATAAAATATTTTAAAATTATGAAATATAAAGTAAAATTTTTTTATAATCAAATCTATTAATTATCATTTCATTTGAGTGCAAAAAATAAAGATTAAAATATAGTATAAAAACTCCCATTTGTATTGTTCCTCAAATTATAATTGTATTTGTGATAATGGCTGAATGAGATAGAGGGTATCATTATAAATATACATAACAATTACAAACAAAAATATAAAATTTATTATCTTATGATTTTTTTTATCAAAAAAACTTATACCGATAGGTTTTTTTAATTAATAGTAAATGAAGTTGCACTTTGCAACCATAGAAGTAAAAAAAATAGCCCTCTTTTTCAAATAAGTTGCAAAATTTTAAACATTTTAAATCAATACATAAAATAATCAAATTTATATCAAATAGTTTTTTCAACAAAATAACTTTGACCCCTAATAAAAATTATAAATTATTTAATAATTTATTAGAAAGTTTACTTTTATTGTGTAACATTGTACTTAAATATTTTATTAATAAATTATAATTCAACTAATATTATTTCTTTGTTTTTAAAGATTTTAAATTCAACTCTCTTTTATGTACTAAAAGGAAATAGTAATTATATGTTTTTGAATGAAAAAATTAAATCGTACTAAAAATTTTCAATAAGAATAATTTAAAAATTTAAAAATATAATAAATTTGTAAGAATGTGTTTAAATATCAATAATTTTAAAAAATTCCAAAGTTATATTTTATATATATATATATATATGCATATATATTATTCAATTCACAAATAAAAAAGAGATTAAATCTATTAAAAGATATAATTAATTTATAGATAAAAAAAATTTAGATACGTTTGTTATCAACGAAACATTTTTAACAAGAATTATAAATATTATTTAATTAATATACAATATAAGAATAATTATATTTAATAATGTATTATATAAATTTTAAATTTAATTAATTATTAAATATAAATAAAAATATTTAAAAAATTATAAAAGTTTTTGTACCTCCGCTATGCCGCCTAATTATTATATAGAAAATCAAAATCTCTTACTCTCGAGAAAGGACGCATTCGGTGAGAGAAGTGCGGCATTTCATGCGTACGATACAAGGCGACGTTGCTCTGGTAAAACGATGTCGTATTATGCATAAAAGACTGGTTTTACGGATGTTGGACGAGTGACCAGACCTGGTAAAATCCATCGGTCGCTGCAGTCCAAGGTGAGTCGACGACGTTATAATCACTCAACCACAGCACAACACGTGTCTTTGATACATAGCCTCTTGTTCACGTTAACCGCACCCAAGTATGACGCTTACAAACGACGCGCTTTTGCCGTTCAGATTCCTCTCTCTCTCTAAATTAGGGTTTTCAGGGGCGGGGGGCGAAAGACAATAGAATCGCTCTTTCGATATCATCAATTTCTTGGTAACTTGAACCTTCTAACTCTCACTTTACAATTGCTTGTGGAGAATCATTTCAGATCTCACTGCTCCATTGCGAAAGGCTTTTTTATGGTTTCATTTGATTGTACTGATTTGAGACTAAAGAATATAGATTCGAGGTAATTATTCGGTTTCCTCATATCTTAAGATTGAATCTTTTCACCGCACGTTTTTGAAAGCACCGTAGGGTAGTAGATCTGAAAATTCTTTTTGTGGGGCTTAGGGATTTCTATTTTAGGATTTTCCTTTAGTCCGAATTTATCAATGGCTTCAGGGGGTTCTTCTTACTGGTGCTATAGATGCAGTAGATTTGTTAGGGTTCGGGCTGAAGAAGCCACAGCCATAGCATGCCCTGATTGTGATGGTGGGTTTGTCGAGGAAGTCGATAATTCGTCGCGATCAGGACGTGATGGATTACCAACTGCTGCAATGTATGTTGGAGAGAATAATCTGAATTTAGGGTTTCGAAATAATCGGAGGAATCGTGGGGATAGGTCGCCTTATAATCCGGTGATTGTTCTTCCTGGACCTGGTGATGGAAGAGGTGAAGGAGGTGGAAATGAGAGGGGAAACTTTGAGTTGTTCTATGATGATGGGTCAGGTTCTGGGCTTCGGCCTTTACCAGCTGGTGTGTCGGATTTCTTGATGGGTTCAGGGTTTGAGCGGCTGCTTGAGCAGTTGTTTCAGTTGGACATTAATGGGATTGGGCGGTTTGATCAGCCACCAGCATCAAAGGCTGCTCTTGAGTCAATGCCCACTATCAAGATTGTTTCAAGCCATGTCGTGATGGAGTTGCATTGTGCAGTCTGTAAGGAAGCTTTTGAGATTGATTCAGAGGCTCGAGAAATGCCTTGTAAACACATATATCATTCGCAGTGTATACTTCCTTGGCTTTCTATACGGAATTCTTGTCCTGTTTGTCGCCATGAGTTGCCCACTGATGTGCGTGGAAGTGTGAGGAATTCCCCGGATACGGATGCAGATGGAGTACAGCAGTCCTCAGTAGAGGAAACTGTGGGCCTGACGATTTGGAGATTGCCTGGTGGTGGATTTGCCGTTGGAAGGTTTCCTGGGGGTAGAAGAGCAGCGGAACGTGAGCTTCCTGTTGTTTACACTGAGATGGATGGTGGATTTAACGCTTCTGGTGCTCCCAGGAGGATTTCATGGTCATGGACAGCAAGAGGAAGTAGGTCGAGTGCAAGAGGAAGCAGGTCGAGAGAAAGAGGAAGAATAAGTGGTGCAGTTCGCAATTTTGTCTCCTTTTTTGCTAGATTAAGAGGTTCATCCTCTTGATCAACTCCTTCCCCTGGAGATTTAGTCAGAAGGAGGTTAGATTTCAGTGGTTCTTCAAGGAGGTGTAGCCATCCTTCATCCCTGGAAAAATGACAGTGATGCATAATACACTAGATAGTGGCAGTAGCAGATGGTAGAATGTGTTTTGGATTAATTCTCTCTCTCTCTCTTTCTCTAGTTAGCAATTATTTGATACTAAAACTTTGCTATCCTGCTGAAGCAAATGTTTGTAGAGTGTCTGTTGTACTCTCTGTACATAACAATACAAGAAAAGAGATAACTAATTCCCATTGGCTTCTTGATAAGGAGGTTCTTCTTTTTTATTTTTTATTTTTTGATTTGATTGTTTCTTCTTCGTAGAGGAGAAGATTAGAAAGAAAATGTATTTCGAGTTTCCTTTTAGGCTTCAGAAGTCATGAAGGTATTATTTCTCATGTACCTCAAGAACCTGTATGAGTAATTTTTGTTTGTAATCTTCTATTTACCAAGACATGCATGCACCATGATTTTAATCTTGCCCAGTTTTCCAAGTTCTCTATGCTTTTTGCATCAATTAGACGGGTCCATTCATTAGCTGTTTTGTTCCTATCATTTTGTATGACATGATTATTGTCCCTTATCCATTTCCTTACTAGCTTTTCTTTCTTTGAAACTTAATTTAACTAGAAATGCCAATCTTTCATTTGCATTGGGTCTACTTTTTTTTGTAGCTGATGCTAACTATCAATCTCCTTGGACCATGTGATGTGTTTCTCACATGGAAATTCTGTTCCCAGTTATTGATTTGTCAGGCACAAAATTGGAGTCAGGAGCTGTGGTTGTCAGCATGAGAATGCTTTCAATAGCAAGTTAATGTCGGGTTACTATGTTTGTCAGTATGAAGATGCATCTACGATCTAATTGTAAACTTGACATGGATGACATCATTATTTTTTGATGACTGTAGCTTGGTAACTTCCTATTTGAAATTTAGGTGTTTGAAATGAAACGTATAAATGTTTTAGTACTGAGTAATAACTCTTTCCTTGCAACAGTACTCTAAGAGCAACATTCGATAATTCCTGGCCTCAGTTAGACTGTAAGTCAAGGGTGTTTGCGTTAAACTATTGTATTGTATCCTGATTGTTGGTAGCACTATTGCCGATCATCTTGTTCATTCGTCTCTGTGGGTTTATAGGAAAATGTTAGTTCTTGATATTTTCTTACATGATTCCTACGGTGGTGTGAATTACAAACTACATTTCCATTGTAGTAAACATCTTTTCTTTTTGCCTTAGCATCATTTCCTTATTTGCATGCAATGCTGCTGGAAATGGACAAGGCGTTCTGGTTTTCATTTTATTTGTTTATGCTTTTAAGTTACGCGTTTCTCATGATGCTTTTTGGCTAAATGTCCTCTGGCCTGGAACATATGGGAGCTTGTCGTGGTAAATGCTCATGTTTTATTTTTCTTGATAATGGTGCAGCCATTGGTATTATGAGATTGCAGCAACTGAGAAGCATTAAGATAACTAAAGAAGGCATGGTACTTGTTGGCCTAATCAATATGACGTCCTCATCTCTGGCAACAAGGACAAGATCTGTGTGAAGATTTAACTAGTAGTCAAACAGACTAAAGACATGACGCAGTCCTCATCTTTTATTTAGCCAAAGAGGGCAAAGAACCGATTAGCCTCTCTTGTGAGCAGCACGGGTAAGACTAAGAGTTTCCATAGTGCTTTCTAGCAGGAAAACACTTTTATCAGTTTTCAAGACAACTTTACTATTTCTGAGTGTGGCCTTTATCTGTTTTCCTTGTTTTGCTTTAATCATATGCATATTGTTGTTGCAATAGGACTGTATTATTCTTACAAATTTGTGGAAATTATTGAGGCGTTGTTGTAAGTAGGTACACCTGTATCCGCTTGCACAGTTGGGATGAGCATTGCAAATATGATGAAATAAGCCTTGCTGGAAATTAGATCTAGCTTGTCATTTTCACTACCTGCCTGCCTATAGATTCCTATCACATAATGTAAACAATTTTTATTTCCTTTTCTCTTGTAACACTCAAGTCGGATGCCTTATTTTATTCCAAGGAACTTTTATCTTGTTTTAATCACTAGCAAATTCTTCCTTGCAGTACCTAATAACATAGGAAAGGGGGAAAAAATGTGCACTTTAATGAGCTTGATGCTGAAGCTGTACCCTATGTTGATGTTCCAGTCGATTTCTGCCAATTGTTAATTTCAACTTTTTGATGAATGTATGTACTCTTTCTATTTGCGTGTGTGAACATCAGAAAGGTGAACTCTCTGGGGTCTGCAAGCCAAACACGTAGCGAGAGCAAGTTGGAGAACAAAATGTAGTGCGATTCCCTGCTCTTTGCTTGCCTGATTTTGTTAAAGCTGCAGTCCAGAATCTATTCCTTATGGCAGGAATGGAGAACAAATACAGTGAGATTCCTAATTGTGCAACTGTGTTTAAGGTGACGCAGAGGTACTTGGTAACATCAGGTATTAAGTATTGTTTGAGTAGTAATGATTTTTTTGGTGGCATTCTGTGCATTTTTTGGTGATAAGTCCTTAATTGGAGACTCAGACCTTTTTGTTTGCCCTTTGGTATCCACCATTTGAAAGATGGAATGAGAACTTTGGTTTGTTTCTTGCCCTGGCTTTAACTGGCTTAATATTCTTTTGACAATGACTAGCATTGAAGGATGAATTTGAATGAAAACAATGCTGTTACTTATGTACCCATTAGAGAGAGAATTATGAGAAACAAAAATATTTTGCATGTTATTATTTCATCATTATCTCTTTTAATCTGTTGCTTTAAAACTTTTTGTTGGCAATTACAAATATACTAGAATATTTTATCACAGTAGACTGCAGGACTGGGCGTGTTCATATTTCTTATCTCCAGAGTAGATCTAGGACTTGTGTTTTTGAGTTTGTCTGTGTAGCCAATGTTGTTAATTTGTTTTTGAGGTCTTGTATCCTAAGATAATCAACTGTTGTATGCTGTAGTAAATTTCATTTTTTCAAACAATAAGGGCAATAATGATATCCATCGGGTGGTTGCTCTTTCCAGGATTGAGAGATGAAATATCGTACGTTTTTTGGTTTCCAGACAAAGATATAAGGTTGTTAATATGGAATTTCATGGATGGGAAATGGATGTATGTTTACCAGCTGCATTACACTGGTATTGCATATCTTTGTTCCTTTGTCCCTTTTTTTTTTTTGGGGTTTTTGGAACTGTATGTTTTAGGATTTCTCTGTTGGCATAAGATAATGACGCACTGTTGTTTTTCTTGCTGTTACCGAGGACAATTGGTAACAGAGGTAAAAGGAAAGACACAAGTTTATTAGAGAACCTAATTTCTAAACCAAAAGCTGAGTTTAAAGGTCAATTGGAGTTAATCGATGTAAAATTACATCTTTCTTCGCAAAGTACTAACCTTCATGAATTCCACAAATTCCCAAGTGAAACAGGCGAGCCCAATGGGATAGGGCTGACCATATTAAAAAACTTGATTCTTATTTGCTCAAGTGATAGATAGAGTGTTTGTACTTATATTCTTTTGATATATATAAAAATATATATATATCTAAGGGCTGTTTTGATAGTTTTGGGCCGGGATTCATCGGGTCGCATTGCAAATGGGTACGTGGACCAACCTTATCAAGAAAAATAAGAAAATGAGGGTTGATGTGGCCTTATCCAGTAAAAAGTGATCCATTTGATTCATTAGGAGTCCTCAGCCACTGTACCCAAAAAAAAAAAAAAAAAAAAAAGGGTCCTCAGCTACAAAATCTTGTCGCCTGTCATTTCTCAACTTGTGAAAAGACTCATCTGTTTCAAATTGCAGGTTCTTTGAGAATCAATACAAGTAATGGCATCTATAGCTCCAATGCGAACTGCTTTTCCCAAGAGAACTTTTGTAAACCAACCAACTTTATCCGGTCCAAATGGGAACTCTACCTTTTATTGACCACCTGTAATTGAGGCTTCA
Source organism: Dillenia turbinata (assembly GCA_037126225.1). Taxonomy (NCBI): domain Eukaryota; kingdom Viridiplantae; phylum Streptophyta; class Magnoliopsida; order Dilleniales; family Dilleniaceae; genus Dillenia; species Dillenia turbinata. The sequence continues at coordinate 5,505,024 of JBAMMX010000003.1, read as the reverse complement.
AAGACTTCGTCATGGCTGAGCAACAAGAACAATAAAAGACCGATGACACTAGTTGCTGTGGTTGGGGAAATTTCCTCTGACAGCATAGCCTACCTGTATATTGGTGCTGCCGCAGTTGCTTTGCTTGGAACTGCCTGCCCTGCCAAATCTCTTGGCACCACAAAGGATTCTCTGTTTAACTGGTTTGGGGGGTTTTTTTTTTAATCAATTTATCAGTTTTAATATTATGGGACCTAATTTTAGGATGATCTCTTATAATGCATTTTTTTTTTAATTTCCAAAATTTCAATCCGGTCGATTTTGTTGGCACAAGTTTGCAATGCATGGCAGATACGAGACATGCCGCATCAGCGAGGTTGATCAAATTTTGACCCCAAATTAGCGACGTGGCACACAACATGGTCAATCCATGAACCCAAAACTCTGCTCTCCTTGTCCCTCCTCCATCCTTCGAGCCGCAGCAAACATGGCCGGTGAAAAATAAAAATAAAAATCCAAACACATCGCTAAACGCGCAAATCAAAATTGAAGGAAGAAAACAGAAGAAGGGAGTGCTCGAAGATGGCAATGCGGTCAATTTCGAAGGCAGGCGACGGCGATCGGCGACGATGGAACCAGATGGCGGTGGCGGATTCAACCAGAAGACTGCAGACAGTGATGAAGATGAAGAGGCGACAGAGTCGATTAGAAACTTGAAGGCTGTGGAGAATCGAACTATCGAAGGCACAGATCGAAAGCGAACACGAAGCTTATGGAATTTTATTTTTGTTCAACAGGATCAGAATTTTAACTCGTTGGGTTGATTATTGGACTTTTGAATTGGGATTTTGAAGTCGTTGCGAAGTTGTAGTTTATGGGCCCAACCTTCAAGAGGTTGAAAATGAGTTTCTCGCGAGTACGGGCCGGCCCGTCATGATTTTATTCGAAGCTCAATTCTGAGCTTGGGCCTCTGACTAGGCTTTAAAAAAAAAGGGCAAGCTCCAAACCACCATCTGAGCCTAAGCGACGCGTATTCAATTTTTTAATCGACTAAAATACTGTTTTCTTTATTAAGTCTCAAACACATTTAATTTATCTTTATTTTATTATATCTCTGTATATCTATATATATTTTTTTAATTAAATTATTTTTTTAATTCTACAAGTAAAACTTAAATTTTAAATAAAATAGACTTAATCATCATTATATTAATATTTTTTATATTAAAGAATTATATTCAGTATCAAATTGAATTCATCTCTACTTAGGCAGTTGGAAATGCCTGAACTCCCTTGCTTATGGTTCCTGTAATTGTACCCAAGTCCAAAATCTTAAGCCACCCCCATAGGATATATTATGAACATTATATAATCTTTTCAAGCAATAAAACAGGCTACATTCAATTTTATAATATTTGTCATTTACCTTTTCTTTTCATTTTAAAATGGCAATAACAGACTATTTATTGCGGAAGCAATACAAACACACTAAACTCCTTTAAATTCAAGATCGGCCATCCCCTTATCCCCTTAAAAAATTTAATGAGATTAATTGGATAAAAATCGGATACTGATCGGTGAAAAAAAAAAAAACGGAAGCAATAGAAACGTGGGTTCTATTGTCTAATCTTATTTCTAGCAATATTTTTGTGAATTATATATTTTGAGAATGAGTGTTAAATTACTAATATTTCTTTGAAATGATGGTAAGAAATTTGCTTTGTAAAATTGTAGTTATTGGTTAATATTTTCAACAACAATTCGTGCGAGATTTGTCCTTTTCATTCACAAACAGAAAAGGAAACATAAAAGATACACACACACACACATAAAATAAGGTTACAAGTACCTTACAAATCTTTTACCACAAACATAATAATTTTGGACTCAAAATAAAAATATATATCGAACTTTCAAATCTCGGTTTCCTTCTCTTTCTTTCTCTCTGCTGCTGCCACACTACAGAATTTGACAATGTTTTGCTCTGGCTTCTCCACTTAAAAGAAAATGTAATAACCGTAAAAAAGATAGCACACACGCACAAAGCGAGTTAAGTTCAGAGAAACCAAAGCACTCCTGGGTCGGCTCAGATGTTGACATATTCGCCGACACCCACAAACAGAAACTTCAGGAACAGAATCAAGTGATCAAAATCAAAATCCCCAATCCAATCAAATGTCACCAACAGTCCACACAATCCCCAAATACATTAAGCCCCCCATATTCTGCAAGAATCTAAGACAATGGGCTTGTACAAATGTCACCCCTATCAGATCTTTACTTCTTCCTCCACGCTATCATTCTTGTTATCCTCTTAATCTTCCTCCTCCGCATATCTCTCATCTTCCTCGTCCTCCTTTTCCTCTTTATCCTTTCATCAGATCTTGTTCACCTTATTATCTTTCTTTTCTGTCCTCACCTACCATGACCCTCAAATCCTCTCCTGACCCTCCTCAATCTTCTGCTAAAACTGTGAGTATTTCCCGAACTCCTCCCTTCTTGTTTTTGTCTGATGTTTATTTTTCCTATTTTACTCCAAGTGGGTACATTATTTGTCCATTAACTTTGATTTGTATTCTTGCTACTAATTTGTTCAATCTTGTCAATCCTTTTGATTTCTTGATGCTTTCGTTATGAACTATGTAATTTTTTTCGTGTTTGACAAGAAAATTTGAATCTTACTTGCTTCCACTGCCAAAAATTTGATATTCAACACTGACTTGTTCCAATTTATATTAGCTTAGGTGGGTGTTCTATGAATTTTGTGGATTCCACCTTATGTGCATCTAAGTGGTATTTTTTGCACGAATTTGTGTAAATTTTTTTGTCGCTTGTTTACCCTTTTGATATTTGGTTGGTGTTGTTTTCTGGACATTTCGAATATTCATTTTGTGTTTGGTATTTTTGATACTGATTTCTTTCTTTCTCTTGATTTATGGGTTGTAGGTTAAGTTAGTGATAAAGGGTCGTGTGCAAGGAGTGTTCTACAGAGATTGGACGGTGGAAAATGCCAAGGAATTAGGGTTAAAGGGTTGGGTTAGGAACAAAAGGGATGGGTCCGTTGAAGCCCTTTTCTCTGGGAATTCAGATTCTATTCAGGAGATGGAGCAGCGGTGTCGCGGAGGTCCACGGGCTGCAATGGTCACCGGTCTTGATGTTTTCCCTTCTGATGAAGACCCTGGTTCGGGATTCCAGCGGAGGCCAACTGTTTGATCAAGTTCCTAGATTAGTATCTTCTTCTCCATTTTATCTCATATAGGCTATGGTTTTATGCTTTCAAGCTATATGATTCTACTGCATATGAACCCTTTTTCGTGGAGAAATAAATTTGCTGATGGATCTAGTTGTTTTGTATGTATGGTGAGATTTAAGACACAGAACTTCCGCTCAAGTTTGATAGTACTGCATATGAACCCTTTTCATGGAGAAATAAATTTGCTGATGGATCTAGTTGTTTTGTATGTATGGTGAGATTTAAGACATAGAACTTCAGCTCAAGTTTGATTGTGCCCATTTAGATGAAATGGATTACGTAAGATTCATTTCATTTGAACCTTTCAGCCATTTCAATATGTCTAATTTTGCCTTTGAGCTCAATTATACAACCTAACTCACTCCCTCTTTCCCTGTCTGTTTAGTGAAATGGGTTCCTTGCAAGCTTTCTCCTAGTTCGGATGAACGTAGCTCTAATTGGATTATATGAGGTGCTATTAAAGAAACAGGATCATGTTGTTATTTGTCATATTTGGAACAACGCATTCGCATTCAGTTGTGCGGCTTATTAGAAACCTAAATTCTCATGTCCTAATGTGTAGGGTTTGGGCTGTGGGAACTAAATGTTCTGCATTGAATCTTGCCGATTTTCGAAGATAAGCGGGCCTGTAAATTTTGTTCTTCTCTTTCGAAGTTAACAGCGTTCTTAATGTCTGTTCCCTTTCTCTCATACCCTTGCAAGCTTCCCCTCCTACTTTTCCTTTATGTCTATCATGAGAACTTTACACAGTAGAGATACTTGGAATCGACAAATGCTTTCTACAACAGAAGTTAAAATTTACCAATCCGGTGAAAAATCAACTGGCATGTTAAACTCAATTTTACATCTCATTTCAAATTGCCTTTTCACCTTGGGCAATGCTTTTCTCACCCATGCTTGGGAACACACTTAAAATGTCACATTGTGATCATAGCTTTCCTTACTCTCTCTCTCTCTCTCTCTCTCTCGTCAGAGCTGATTTGTGTGTGTGGGAGTATCTGATGCTTCTAGGATCAATCGCATCTTTCTCTCTCTCTCTCTCTTGTCAGAGCTGATTTGTATGAGGATCTGATGCTTCTAGGATCTATCCCATCTGGGCCTATACATAATCAGAAATAATGAGCTAACCTCTCTCTCTCTCTCTCCTTCTAATGCCTGAGATAAGGTAGTCAATTTTGATCTGCACATGAGGAAAACAAAATTCAGTGCTTGGTGAATACTATTCCGTTTCGTGGGTCTGGCATGGGCTTACACTGGGTTTGGGGTTGGTATCTAACTGTAACGTAATCTGGGCCCAAGTTTGGGAGCTGAAAGCCGGCCTATCCTATCAGTCTTTTTTTTTTTTTTTTAATTACACAAAATTTGAACCGAATCACAAATAGATTGGGACCGCTGTCCCCTTGGGAATCTATCACGGTTTCTTTGGTGTATTTGTTGCTACATCCATGTGCTAAACTATGACCGTTAGGAGTATAGAACAGGGGAAAAACAAAAAACAAAAACAAAAATTCTATGATCCTTGCGCAATGGCGTCGCTCAGATCACCATTCCTCTCCTCTCCCTCAATCGTGAGTCCGTGACCATGAAGAGGGGAGTGCAGTGATGAAGCATGATCTGATGGTGCCACCAAACTCGTGTAGGAGTCACGGTAGGGTGCTGTATCTTTTTATCTATAGATTTTGGGTTTGAATCATAAAAATGAAGAAATAGAATTTAGGGGAGTCAATCATTCTACGGAGAGTCTCACCGCAGTAAAAAAAATTAATAATAATGATCTAATGGTGCCATGTAGCAACTTATGAGGCTTGAATCAATAACAAGAAATTTTTTTTCCCCTTTTCCAAAATTTTAATAGTCTATAAGTTGTTGCAACGTGCATATGAATATGAATCCTCCTTTGGAGTCGGTTCTAGGCAGATATTTTCTCGGGGGTTTCAAGTAGTTTTCTGAAGGGCGACCGCGGTTTTGACTCTCGTTTTCAATTTTCCTGTGTCTTTCATTGGCATCCAATGCAAGAAATCAATTTTGGAACTTCAAAAGTTTCAGGACTTGGTCAAATTATTGGGTTACAACGAGTCATGTTCAAAATTTTTCCGCGTCGGCGGCGCCTTTTTTTTTTTAATCTTTTTTGGCAACACATCGTTATTTTATGCAAGTAGTGTCTGTTTCTCAAATAAGAATAACATAAAATATATATTATATGTATGTGTATGTCTGTATGTATGTACGTATTTTGTGGGTTTCTAAGAAAGTGGGTTAATGTTACATGTATAGAGAGGGGCAGTTAAACGACATCAATTTTATTGGTATTAAACCGTGGAGTATGTGACAGACTGCAACATCCATTTAATAGGAACTTACAAATGAAGTGAAAATCTCGACGTTGTGCAAGTCCTCTGTTTCTTTATATAGACCGTGACTGTATAAGTGAGATTTATTCTTCATTTTATAACCCTAATTCCATAAATTTCTTAAGTTTAAAATAAAAAGGAGTATCTTTATTGGAGAGTTGTCCGACTTTTCTTTTATTTGAACTTTCTCAAATCTCTCTCTCTCTCTCTCTCTCGGACCAGGTTGAGTGAGTCATCGCCGCAGGTTTGATTAGCATTACAGATTCTAGATGGTTGGGGAGAAATTCCAAATGAATCGAACGTTTTGAAAAAAAAGAAACTGATCCATGTAACAAATGAACGGCTTCTTTATTATTTCCTCTCTTTTTTTTTTTTAATTTGATTTTAAAAATAATATTTTTTTTTTTAAAAAAAAAGTTAGTTTGAAAGGAATCCACTTCAAGAAGGCACGCCACTCGAGGCGGAGAGTGTGAGGACGGAAGGGGTCGTTACCGTGGTAGTCATACCTTCGGAGCAGTGAGAAAGAGAGAGCGCGCTGCCGTGTAAGAGAGAGAAAGGGGACTGTTCCTCGTCGATAATTTAGTGATACAAGCTCTTTTCTGATTTGATGATATCAGGATGAAATAAAAAAAAAAAAAATACAAAAATATTTTTTGCCCCATAGGTATCTGTTCGTCCGACTTGAATAGGGAGCTGATGACAGTAGTGTTCATCGATTCTTCACGGACACGGATAAGAAACCCATAAAAACCCCACCGGGGTTGATCCGATGGAGGGGTTCTAACGCTCAAGTCAGTATGAGTGATGATAGAACTGATAGTAATCATAGATATCATACCTTTGGTGGTGTATGTAAACGGGTATGAAACCCTATTCCGAATAACATATATGATTGGATATAAAACCTCATCTGAATGACATATAGAATCAGATATAGAACCCCCCTCTGAATGACATATAAAATCGGGTATAGAATCCCCCTCTGAATGACATATAGAATCGCATATAGAACCCCATCTGAATAATATATAGAATCATGTATAGAACCATCTTTCTGAACGACAAATAAAACTGAGTATAGAACCCCCTCTGAACGATGTATAGAATCGTCTCTCTTTCGTGTGTAAAAAACTGAGTCCCCTTTGAGAGTTGTCTATACTCTGTATTTATAACCTTCCCAGGGATGTAGAAAATCCGAATTTCCTTTTACTTGAAATCTTTCAAGATTGTTAGAATTGTAATTAAAAAGTTCTGAAAGATTTAGACTTCCTCGATTTGATCTTGATGGTGATTACCTTCCTTATCGGATAACTCTGCATGATTTTGGAGTTCTATTAAATAGGGTACCATCATTTGCCCCCACTCCTAATTGCATTTTGAAAAAATGGTATTAGAAGTAGAGTGGATTGTAAGAGGTCTCCCGGAAGATCGAAAGGTCAAGAGATCAAGAGATCGAGTGATCGAGAAACCGAGTTTTCGAGTGATCGAGACATTGATAGATCGACAGGTTGAGTGATCGTGAGATCCAGAGATCGAACGATCAAGCGGATACCAGACCATCAAGTCGAATGATCAAGAGAATACCAAACCGATAGGTCGAATGATCGAGAGAATACCAGACCGAAAGGTCAAACGATCGATAGAATACCAGACCGACAGGTCGAACGATCGAACAATTGGGAGACCCGTAGGTTGAACTATAGATCAGGGTGTCATAGACCTTTTCGGAAAACTCCATCTTTTATTAATGAAACGGACGAATGATAAGAGTTGGACGACCAAGACCCTCCGAACGATAGGAATTGGGCGACTCAGACCCTCTGAACGATAGAAGTTGGGCGACTGAGACCCTCCGAATGATAGGAGCTGGGCAAGTCAGACCATCTGAACGAACGATAGGAGCTAGGCGACTAAGACCCTCTGAATGATAGGAGTTGGGATACTGAGGCCCTCCGGACGATAGGAGCTGGTCGACTGAGACCCTCTGAACGATAAGAGATGGGCGACTCGGGCCCTTCGAACGATAAGAGCTTTTCGACTCAGGTCCTCCGAATGAATGATAGGAGCTAGGCGACTCAGACCCTCCGAACGATAGGAGTTGGGCGATTTAGACCCTCCGAACGAATGATAGGAGTTGGGCAACTAAGGCCCTCTGAACGATAGGAGCTGGACGACTCGGGCCCTCCAAACGAATGATAGGAGCTGGGTGATTCAAGCCCTTTGAACGAACGATAGGAGCTAGGCGACTAAGACCCTCTGAACGATAGGAGCTGAGGGACTAAGACCCTTCAAACGATAGGAGCTGGACGACTCAGGTCCTCCGAATAATAGGAGCTGAGCGACTCAAACCATCCGAACAATAGGAGATGGGTGACTGAGACCCTTCGAACGATAGGAACTGTGCGACTGATACCCTCCGAATGATAGGAATTGGATGACTCAGTCCCTCTGAATGAACGATAGGAGCTGGGCGACTGAGACTCTCCGAACGATAGGAACTGGGCGACTGAGACTTTCCGAACAATAGGAACTAGGCGACTCAGACCCTCCGAGCGAACGATAGGAGCTGGACGACTGAGACCTTCCGAACGATAAGAGTTGGATGACTGAGTCCCTTTGAATGATAGGAGTTGGACGACTGAGATCCTCTGAACGATAGAAACTGGGTGACTCAGGCACTCCAAACGATAAGAGTTGGGCGACTCAGACCCTCCGAACGAACGATAGGAGCTGGGCGACTCAGACCCTTCGATCGATAGAAAACTTTAGATAAATGGGCCGACAGACCGAACGATGGAGAGACTGATAGGTCGAAAAATCAAATGATTTGAGAGTCAGAAAACTGACAAGAGATTGAGAAGTCGGCAGACCAAACGATGGAGAGACCAATAGGTCGAAAAATCAAACAATCCGGGAGTCAGGAAACTGACAAGAAATTGAGAGGCTGACAGGCCGAACGATGGAGAGACCGACAAATTGAAAAATCAAACGATCCGGGAGTTAAGAATCTGAAAAGAGATTGAGAGGCCGACAAACCGAATGATGGAAAGACCGACAGGTCGGATAATCGAGGACGGCATAGACCTATTTGGGAAGATAAATATCATCGGTAAATCGGGGCGACATGGCCCGTTCGGGGATGGCCCGTTCGGGGAGATAGATCCCATCAGTGAATCTGGGCGACATGAGTCCGTTTGTGAAATAATGTACTTTCGTCCCGATTGTCGTATAGTCAAATGAACTCAGACTGTCAAGAAAAAGTAAAACCAGGTTTGAGATTTCTACGACTGGTCAGTCAGTCATTTTTCACGGATGACGCCAATCTGTTGGAGTCGATTTTTGCCCCACAGATACCTGCACTTCCGACTTGAATAGGGAGCCGATGACAGTGGTGTTCCTCGATTCTTCATGTGTGAGAAATCTGTAAAAATCCTATCGAGATTGGCCCAGCGGGGGGATTCCGACGCTCAAGTTAGTATGAGTGATGATAGGACTGATAGTAGTCGTAGATATCATACCTTTGGCGGTGTATGTAAACGGGTATGAAACCCCCCTCCGAATGACATATAGGATTGGGTATAGAACCCCATCTAATGACATATAGGATTGGGTATAGAACCTCCCTTTGAATGACATATAGGATCGGGTATAGAACCCCCCTTTAAATGACATATAGAATCGGGCATAGAACTCATCCTCTGAACGACGTATAGAACTGCGTATAGAACATATCTCTGAACGGTGTATAGAATCGTTTCTGTTTCGTGTGTAAAAAACTGAGTTCCCTTTGAGGGTTGTCTATACTCTGTATTTATAGTGTTTTCAGGAGTATAGAAAAACCTAGTTTTCTTTTGGTTGAAATCTTTTAAGATAGTTAGGATTGTAATTAAAGAATTTTGAAAGATTTAAACTTCTTTAATTTGATTTTGATAGTGATTATCTTTTTTATCGAATAATGTTGTATGATTTTAAAGGTTTATTAAGTAGGGTGACATAAGAGAGAGGGAGAGAGAGAGAGAGAGGGAGAGGACTTTGACTTTTGCCACGTGCAGGGGAAATTGAAGGCAGAGGGTGTCGGAGGGAGGGGGTTTTTACTGGGTTTGCGCATCTTTCAAACGAGAGAGAGAGAGAGAGAGAGAGAGAGAGAGAGGACCTGAACTTATGAAAAGTGTATGTACGGAAAATTCGATTTTTAAGTTGTTTTTTCATAAATTCAAAATTTGACATTTAGTTTTTTATCATTTTTTATTTTTAAAATTTAAAAAATATTATTTTGAAATCAAATTTTAAAAAATCAAATTTAAAAATATCTATGTGCTTCAAATTAAAATAATAATATCAATATTATTTTTAATTTTAAACTTAATATCAAGAAAAATAATCGGTTCGAATTGTGCTTCAGCCCTCAATCATTGAATAACTTAAGCCACATCATAATTAAACAAGCAAATAAAAGCAAAGAATTGTCAATGATGAAAAGGAAAAAGTGATGGTAAATTCTTCAAGGTTTTGTAGCATAACAGCGCAAAAAGAAACAGCAGAGAATTTCGACCGACCGAACGTTTGTGACTTGGAAGCCATTTATGTATTTATTTATTTTAATGCTATAACCGAGACTTGGAAGTTCGGTTGGACCCTTCTGTTGCCGCATTTCGGTTCATTCGTGCAACCGACCGAACGTTTGAGACATGGGTATGGCCCCACCTCTCAACCGAGCATCCCACTGAAATTTCCCCGCTAAAACACCGGCGCTCTCTCCCTCTCTCTATCATATACTATATATATATATATTATACACAAGAAAACAAATGTTTCCATTCATGTTTTTCACTTCTCTCTTCGAAGTCGTTTATCATCAAGCTTTTCTAAGCTCCTCCCGGTGACAATAGATTTTACACCTTTTTCTCAAGACAGCCCTAGGGTCCTCCACGAGACAGCTGCTGCTGTTGTTGAGAGAGAGAGAGAGAGAGAAGTCCTGTTTTACATATTCCTGGCTTATTTGTCCAAGACAAGAATTTGAAATTTTTGTCCGCCAGAAATGGTTTTTGTGTGCAGAACACTTCATGCCCATCAAGTAGATGATGCCACCGTCTCCACCGATAAAATGGGAAGTCGAAAGGTATTTCATTTCCTTTTTTCCTTGTCCTCCACAAAAAGTACTATACTAAATCATATTTGGTTTACTGTTATTTGTTTAGGAGGTGAGGCCTAAAGCAGGCGAGAAGAGGGATGCTTTTGTCGGTAAGTAATTTTATAAGTATTATTTTGAATTAGTCGTTGATTACACTTGAAAAAAATGTTAGTAATGGCATATAAGTGAATATTTTCAACTTAGATAATAAATGAATTTCTTATAAATTTTTTTTTCTATTTTTGCTTAGCCCTGTTCGGGGTCAAACAATGTACTCAATTGCTAAGGATTTTTTAATTATATATATATTTTTTATTTTTATAATTACATCGATTGTTGTGACAAAAGGTTGCTTCAGAAGAACAAGTGGCTCACAAGGAAGGAAATACGAGGCCAAGGCAAACCGACCAATCGTGGGAGTGGAATTACATTCCCCTGGAAGCGCAGAAGAGGTAAACTACAAAGATCCCGACATGTCTATATTTGAAGCATTCGATTGGTCAAACAGTTGGACGACTAACATTTGCGGCTCTCACCACCTACTACACATTTTTTTTTTTGGGTACAAAGAGACTGCACTTTTTTCTATATAATACTACCAACATACAGTAATTTTGAGATGTAAATATCTTTACATATATATATATATAATATTTGTGAACGCCCTCTTCACGGGTAGTTGATCGTTTGTCAGGTGAGGACAGTGGTATTGAGCATGCAATTGCACTGCAAAGGGTGCAGTAAGAGAATTAAGGGAGAGATCTTGAGAATCCCAGGTAAGATCTTTATCCTCATTAAATCAGATGCTAAATCCATGAACTAAATATGGAGACAAAAAATATAGACACACACACACACACACACCCCACTATCCTGTAAATTTTAAAGAGGTAAGGGTTTAATAGTCAAATTTATGTGGTGACATTAAAAGGATTTGACATGGATTATAATAGGAGTAAATTCCGTGGAGATAGATGCATTCGAAGATCAAGTGACTGTGGAAGGCTCATTCTTCATGGATGATATAGCCTTCGCAAATCACCTTAAAGAAAAATTCAAACGGCAAGTGAGAGTAGTGACTCCACCAAAGGCGCTCGACCATGTGGACGACAACAAAGATGAACAACCTAGGGAAAAGGAAGACGGAAAAATCAGAGGAGGAGGAAGTGACAACAATGAAGATGGCGATAAGGAAGGAAAACAAGAAGAAGAAAAAAAGAAAGAGACGACGAAAATGGAGATATTCAAGGATTACCCTGGTTACAATGACCTAGTCATTGTACCTAATCGACGGCAACAATTTCATGGTTGGTACGATGACTTGTATGATCAGTATCACTGTGATCCATACTCACATGCATCTGAAATGTTTAGCGATGAAAATCCTAATGCTTGTTCCATTATGTAAGTTCCATATTTTATTTGATGGGATACACAATTTTATACAACCATTACACAAATATAGGAATGAATCAACGGAATGATAGACTCCATGGATTATATTGTTGTGATTGAATATAGTTTTGCTTCTTAATGTGTTACATAAAATATATTTGTATTTATGCACGTATATTTGTACACGTGACTGAGTTTACATACATATATTCCGCTACCACGCATGTATATGCATGTTTTACTTTAGATAAAAAACATTATTAAAAAAAAAATAAAATTTATCAATGGAGGGTTGAGTTAATGGGTAAGACTGCTTGATTCGTTAACAGGGATCAGATTAATTAAAATAAATTTTAGATATCAGTTGGTTATACCAAAAAAAATAATAATAAAAAAATCTAGAGAAAGCATAGACATGACATGTAATCTGTATGCATTTAGCACTAGGGTTCCTTTTGGAATACTTAATATTACGGCTTATGGTCCTAAACTCAAAATGAGAGGGTTCTGCTATGTGCATCATGTGAAATCTCATCCATATTTGCAGATTTTCTAATGTTCTAGTAGGATTCTTTTTGGTGAGCAGGACTAATATAATATAGTCGCAATACATCTTTCTCTTCCTGCTCAAATGGTATTGGGGCAGTTTAAAAGAATTGAGAAAAAACTTTTTAGTAAATTTAAATAAAGATTTTAATATAAAGCAATCCCTCAACCCGGGACGTATATATGTGTATCAGAGAAGTGTGAAGACCAATCCATCCCAATATCTGGACAAAAAATTGGAGTTAGGACCCCACCCATGTGGTTCCCTTCCTTTCACTTCCTAGTTCATATCTGTCTCTCCGACTACCCCAACCTCAAATTGGTTGCTTCCTTTTCATTTACTGTATATACATTTCCAAGAGACCCTCTTAGTCCTAGGAAGTCTCACTGGTGCTTCTATCCTTTGACACATCGAGTATTACTGCCTCACATAGGGACTTTGGTGGCTCAATGGCTAGCTATTGCGGTGCCAAAGCTCTCACTCCAAAAGCAAGGACGGTCTTCCTTCTTCAGATACTTGGGAGAGCATCCTTTGGGGTTACTTATTCTGATCACCTTCTAATCAAATTGAATTTTCTTCTGATACTATGGGACCTACCCAGACCAGCCTATGGACAAGATTACAGTAGTTATCTAAAGATACTTCTACATGATGAGAGTCCAAACTTTTGCTCAATCTTGTGAGTGAGAGCATAGGACATCAACTACCTTCAGAATATAACAGGTAATAAATATATACAACATGCTTCAGAGTCTTTAGTGTCTCGACTTCATGTCTTGAAATAACCTATGTTTGTATCATCAACTCAGAAAAAGAAACAAGACGGGCAGGGATTATGGTAAAGAGTCATTTTTGCTGTGTTCTCTTCTATAAGGGTTTTGAAAGTCCTTGGTTTTGATTGTATTAAATTTCCAGTGGCTCTGGATTTAATTCTCTGTTGTATCCTCATCTATAGCTATCACAACACAACTGCTTTGTTTAGTCATTCAAAATAAGCTAGGTTATTGCCTTTTCAGGGAAGAGTTCACTTTATCTGTTCTTAGAAAAACTTGTTTTCAATTAATCAGACACTGAAAGCAATGACAAGAGGACTGAATCAGACACTGAAAGCAATGATGAGATGACTGGAAATCCTCAGAAACTCCTTATTTTCCTGAGGTACATCCTTAAAAGGGCTAATTAAATGGAAACGTGCTCCTCGCTTCTCATGTTGATGACCGTAATACGAAATACTTCAATGATACCGATTCTGAAGAGAGGTTTGCCGATTTTCCCTCCATTGGGGTGTCAATTCTTGTTCAGTTCTTGCTATTCTACCATTCTGTGCCAACATAGAACCATGAGAAACAGGAAAAAAGAATTTCATGGCTCATTTATGTGGTTACTGAAATGGTGTTTAACAATTGAGATATGTAGACCATACGAGTCCTCTCAAGTAGTAGAGTCTCCCCACTTCCATCATCTCTTTACCGATTTGATTCCGCTTAATTGCATCTCCTTATACCAAAAAAAAAAAAAAAAGAAGATGTAGACCAGACTGAACAACCTCGGTGGATCTGGCTGAATACAATGGTTCAGATTATTTAGTTTTAATCAGCTTGGCAGTCATAGTTCTGCATTCATTAGGTTACTTTAATGGAAATTTGGCGTGATTGATTTGCTGCATGCTTCTCATTCGCAGCCAAGCTGGATTTGCTTGCCTGCATGTTTCTTTTTGGGCTACATTTGGTAAATTACTCTCCATTACGGTGTTTCTCCTCATAAATCTTTTCGCCCTAAAAGAGGACATATGCAGGAGTTTACTACTACACAAGTAATTTTTTTTTTTTTGGGTAAGTCACCAGATTAACTATTTGCTCACAATAAAACTACAATTACCGACTTAAACTACATGGTTTCCAGGAATATTTTTTATTTGTTACTTTTATGTTTTCAAATTTATTTCCTAAACATTATAGTACAATTATATAGAAAAATAAAGTACCACACACGTTACAAGAAATAAAATCAGGCCATCTTTCAAACGGGAGTTTTTAAATAATTAAAAAAGGAATCAGATTGCAACTCAAGCCATGCAAGCAACGAGCCCCAAGCTATAAGTCACACCCCATTCAAAGAAACAACTTAATTTTAAACCAATAGAATGTCAAATCCTAACCCATGATATCTTGTTGTGGCGTGACATGCTTCCATTCATCAAAAAATAGAAACAAACTATCATTTTATTTACAGCTGTAGGATCCTCATGATCCAACTATAGCTACAAGTACAGATATGCTACAAAATTATAAAATGTGATATGAAAAGAGAAACAGCATCATGAAACTACTGAAACTACTACTTTACCTCTGAGCAATTATTCGGGCCCACAGGTTCTCTCAAGCAATTTGAAATGGCCATAACTGCAGCTTCAATTGATGCATCTTCCCCCTGTTTCACCAGCAGTAAAAATGTGCTTGAGAGAGAAAGGGAGAGTAATGAAAGTATAAGAAATGGTGGAAGCAGATCTTCACCTTCCCCTTCCAATAAAACAGGTTTCCATATTTACCTGCCAAACGGCTCCAAAAGCTACGTGGGATGTCTATATCAACTGATTCCCCCATGTTGAAATTCAAAATATTTCCTGGATGAGAGAATCTTGTTAGTATTTTACGAACCAAAGCTGTAGAATGACAAGAAATTTGTAGCTAATACTATTGCAATAAGGCCATACCAAAGGTTGGATCAGCAACAAATACAATTGTTCTATCATCCACCTGCCAATAATCTTCAATTGCCAACCCTGAAACCCAAGGCAGGATATAACATACACAGGAAATGAGGCACTTTTTGCCTAATAAGATTAAACGCATCAGATAAAAAGTTTAAACAAGACAATTGCACAATGTAACTAGTTTTATGTTTACCTGGGGTGTCAGGATAATTCTGAGTGAGCACTCTCAACTTGAATCCTGTATCCTTTTCAATATCAGCAATCTCCTGGGCAATTCTTTTCTCCTGAATTTTATCCAAGCAGAATGAGTCCATGCCCATTGCAATTTCCCTAATGCCTTACATTATCCTGTTATTCTGCCATGACACAACTTTATCTTTTTTATATTTTCTTAACCCCACCCACAGATTTACATTAGACAAATCCAGAACTACACAGCCCAGGCAAGGTGCATCAAAGATAACACACTGCGAAAGCAGCAACACGTCAAAGTTGTACAAATTTTTCACTATCCCGTGACAAATTGTCCAATCATGTTGTCTCCAAAGGGCAATGTCTAACATGGACACAACATACAGATGCTTAATTTTAGAAGTATTTATGCAACATAGGCAGAAATGCACTCACTGATTCAGGTCAAGATTAAAAGCAATCTTCATGCTAAACTTCCCATAAATCGATTGCTAAGCTTATCATGCATAAGAAGTAGCAATGCTTTCTTTCCATTGGTCATTCTGGAAAAATCGGTAATGTCTTAAAAGGAGTTTGGAATTGGCCTAGAAGCATTGATGCACAAGTTGTAGATATACAGAATCTAATCTCACAATCTGGAAAATTTGCTTACATTGACATTCCTTTATGGAACTCTATACCCAAGTTTGTAATATCTGAAGTATGACATGATTTGAGGGCTAGGAAAACTAAGGTAGGATGGCACGAACTGCTTCAGTTTACTGGACATATACCTAGTGTATCCTTTGTAGGTTGGCTAGCTGTTTTGGATTATTTGGCCACTAAGAAAAGATTGCAAGCATGGGGATCATTCCAAGGGTCGATCTTATGTGAATTTTGTTAAGTCAAAGAGGGAACATGTGATCCCCTATTCTTTGGTTGCCCCATGACTAGAGGCATTTGGAAAGAGATAGTAAGTTCAACTCTCTGAGGCAAGTGGGTGACGGGACAGAAGAATTACTGGTGTGACACATTATAAGTGCAGTAGATTGAAAGTAATTCTCAAAAAATCGTGTTCAAGTATATTTACCAGATTTGGAAAGAAGGAATTTGAGGATCTTCAAAAATAAGTTAAGGATGAAGCTCTAGTTCAATCGATCGTGGAAATCACTCCACTAAGAACAGCTTGCCAAATTTTAGCTTTAAAGTGAACAAAACTCTTGCCTCGGTTCAATTAGACTTAGAGACTTAGTATGATTTTGATCGTTTTTAGTTCCTAAGCTAGTTTGTTCTGCCATGCGTTAGGTGAATTTGGTTGTTTTCTTTTGAACTCTTAATAAATTGCATTTCTCCAAAAAAGAAAAAAAAATGCTTAACACGCATCAGCTCATGAAGCTTGGTCAGAACTGCACAAAAAATCCAAGTCATAATGAAAATTCCAACATGTCAACCGGTGTCAAGCAAGCTCTAAAGATTATAAAGAATTAATGTTAGCATAAACAAGAAAGATGAACAAACATGGTACTAAGATTTAGGAAAAGGCCACAAGACACTACAAAATTAGAAAAATGTAGGTATATGTAAAAGAACTAAGCTAACAGCAATGAATAAAGAATAGTGCTCGTATTTAGGAAGCAAACCTGGCCTGAAGAAAGAAACCCAGCAACATCAATAACAGGAGTAAAATCTTTAGGAAGCAATTCTGGCTTGTTAACCCCAACTTTCGCCTCAGCTAATCCAACTCCTAGAAAGTGTTGAAAAAAGAGGCAATTAAGAAAAATGAAAGACTTTGAAAATTGAGAGGGAGAGGGAGAGAGATAGAGTTGGGATTGCTTGCCAGAGAGAAGGAGGCCGAGGGAGAGAGCGACTGAGATTGAGAAACTCCATTTGCGGAAATTGGTCTGATTATGGGAAATAAAGAAGTGTGGTGAAGAAGGTGTAGTGGGTTTGATAGAGGGGTTTTTAACGTTTTTTGGCGGAGGGGGAGGGGGGGGGGGAGCCCCCTTCTTTTTTTTGGGGCCCCCCCCCCTTGTGTGGGGGGGGGGGGTGATACCGTGACAAGTAGGTTAGTAATTAACTATAATTAAAAATATTAACCAACAATTTAATAGTTTTAATAATTAGTATTAATAGTTAAGAGATAAGTAGATAAAAACGTCAGTTAAATAGTTAAATAGTTAAATGATTAGAGAAATTAGTTAGTGGTTAAAAAAGAAAATATGGATAGATAGCGTAAAAAATAAATTGGATATAGAATAAAATTACATCGGAATCCTTTTCTCCCTATTTGTATTCTCTTTTCCTCTCCCTCTCTTTCTCTCTCTCTCTCTTTCTATTTTTCTCTTACCAATTACTATCTCTCTCTATCATTTTACCACTTCTTTGAATTGGATTATTAAAAATTGGTATCAAAATTAACAATTATTTGACCAAACTAGAAAATGGCAAAAGAAATCTCATACGAAACCATCGAAGAACGATTGCAAGAATTGATCATGAAAATCAAAGAAGATCATCTCCGATGAGAATGAAGAATGAATGAACAAAATCGAAAATTAGATGCTATTAGATTGAAAAAGAAGTAAGAATTAACACCTTGAAGATGATGGACAAAGAGAAATATGAAAAACAAGATATTGAAACACTTTTTGTGTCTTTCATTCTACCTACTTCTAGTGAAGAAATGTTGATGGTAGAAGAAATGTCATAAATGATCAAGAAAAAACTTATTAATGGTGATTTCTTACCAAATCTTGAAATTATAGAGTTCATTGAGAAAAAAAGTTCACTAGTAACATGATTTCCTTTTTTTTTTTATTTTTTTTCACCCTCTA
This sequence comes from Dillenia turbinata, assembly GCA_037126225.1. Lineage (NCBI taxonomy): Eukaryota > Viridiplantae > Streptophyta > Magnoliopsida > Dilleniales > Dilleniaceae > Dillenia > Dillenia turbinata. The sequence goes on along the minus strand of JBAMMX010000003.1, from coordinate 5,486,650 downwards.
ATATTCAGGTTACGCCGACTAATCTGACCTAAGTAATGTGAGGCCTCTTATGAGATTGGTTTTCTCAAATCCTTTTTCTCTATTCTCAAAACTTGAAATCGAGATTTCTGATTAAGAGGGTAGAGTACCCAACAGTGACAGACCTAGAACCGAGAGTGGGGTACAAAAAATTAAAAGGGGGTGCAAACATAACATATACACACTACTATCATTAAAATTTTACATAAAAAATATAGTTTAACACCGAAAGAATTATATTTTTTCAATTGAATTTTAAAAAATAAAAAAATTGAGAAAGTGCAATTGCTCACCCTCATGTACATGTAGGTCCGTCACCGGTGTCCGACCACTCAAATCAAAAGGATTTAGTAGAAACATGATTTTAATTGTTCAAAAAAGAATATGCTAATAGTGATTTGTTACCAAATCTTTCGATGATTGAATTTTCATTATTCACTGAGAAAAAATCATCCACCAAAAACTAATTTAAAAAATATTTCTCTCAAACTTCTCCGTCTCTATTTTTCTTCTACTGCTTTCCCTATCACATCAATTTCATTTCTATCACCTTATCTCTCAACACAAATATTAACTTTTATTCAAGATTCATTGATTCAAAATCTCAAATCTTGGTTTTCCATTCTTGAGGACAATAATGTTTTCAAAGAGAAAAATATTGTAACAACTATGGTTAATAGTTAACCATATTTAGAAATATTAATTAGTAGTTTTGATAGTTTTAATAGTTAGTTTTAGTGATTAAGAAATTAGTAGTAAGAAAATTAATAGTTGAGTGATTAAATGGTTAGAAAAATTAGTTAGTAGTTAATGAATGGTTAAAGAAAATAATATAAACAGACAGTGTAAAAAATAAATTACATATATAATAAAATTGTATTGAAATCTCTTTCTCCCTCTTTATAGTCTCTCTCTCTCTTTCTGTCTAGTCTTTCTCTCTCTATCTGTCTCTCTTTCTATCTTTCTCTCTTCGATTTCTATCTATCTGTATCATTTATCACTCTTTTGAATTAGATTGTTACATATACCTTTGTCCATGACCTGAATCCGTGCCTGCAGATGGCGTCGTTTTCTGGAAAAGCTCATTTGAAAAACGCACCGTCGTTGTCCATGTTCGAAACGCTGAGTTTATGCTGCTCGTCACTGATCATTACCCCTGAACCGCCAAAACAGAAGAAAAACCCCTTTGCTCGAAAAAACTAAAAATCTTTGTCTATGCTAAAAGGACTGGCTTTGAGTCATAATCCTGAGTCTTCCACGAGTTTCAAAAAAGTTTATAGGAGTTATGTTTCTCGTCTCTCATTGGTTTCAAATAATTCACAAAATCTATAAAATTATATATTTATTGGTTTCAAATAATTCATAAAATAATATATTTCAAAATGTGTAGGTAAAGCCTCTAATAAAATTTCTCAACACTAATATTTTCTCATTCCTAAAATTTTTACACTAAATAATATATGTTTTAACATATTAAATTCATTAACATTTATATAAAAATTTGTATATTTACATATTTTCTTATTTAATAAATTATTTACTTATTTAATTATAATTTTTATTTTAAGTTATTTTTTTATAATTAATAATTACATATTTTATCATTTTAAATTTTTATTATAAAATATGATTATTCAATTATTTTTATAAATTAATTAATATTTACATAAAAATTATTATGTTTGTTATATTTATATATTTTTTCATATTTTTATTTTCTTTATTCTTACAAAATTTGATTTTTCCATATCATTTATATCCATTTCCATTATTTCAGTGCAACCTAAGGTAGAACGACTCTCCAAGTTTTTTTTTTTTTTTTGGTGGAGACTCTCCAAGTTTTAATTGTTGGAGGAGGAGGAAAGCCCACAAGGAAAAAGCCCCAAAAGGCTGTTCTTGTATGGGAGACGAGACACATGTTGAGACCTTAGTGAAAAGATTTACGAGGAGAAACACAGCAATGGAGCGTAATTTACCCAATGTAGCAAAAAGGAAACAAGCAGGCAAGCATGTCCAGCTTGGCTGTGAATGAGGATGCATGCAGCATATCAATCACGCCAAACTTCCATTAAAGAATGCAGATCTTTGACTGCCTAGCTGATTAAAACTAAATAATCTGAACTACCGTCTTCAGCCAGATCCACCATGGTTTTTCGGTCCGGTCTACATATCTCAATTGTTAACACCATTTCAGTAACCACATAAATGAGCCATATAAATCTTTTTTCCTGTTTGTCATGGTTCTATGTTGGAACAGAATGGACGAATAGCAAGAACTAAGTTGAGGATTGAAAAAAGTACTAATACAAGATTTGATACCCCAATGGAGTGAAAAGTAAAGCATTCACGGTTGATCCATGGTTTAAGAGAGCCATTGCCCTGAGTTTATCCGAATGACTTAAAATGTAGAATGAAATGAAACAAAAGATCTAGGGGAAATAGACGGGCCAGTTGAAGTAGTATGAATCTCGGACTTCCCTGGGCAACTCATTCCACTGCAAAGGCAAATAAAAGAATTTTTCATGAGAGAGATAAACATCTGATGGCACCACAACGCATAACGCAGTGAACATATCACCATTTTTAAAAATATTACAGCAATTCCTACAACAAGATAACAAGAGCACAGTACCTTGAACTTATATGGCTGCCCCCTTTTCATTGCCTTCTTCCAGTGGTACTGCTCAAATAGCATTGCCTTGTCATGCCAACTACATAGAAATATTCAATTCAAATGATGTTAAAGAAGCTGGAAAATGACTATAAAGAAAGAACCATTGCCCCTAAACAATCAAACTGCTGCAGTCTAATTTCAAATATTAGTGGCCAGATGCAGCTCAACCAGCAACTTACTGCAGTGGCTGGCCAGCATGATCAGCCCCTTTCAAAAACATTCAAATATTATCTATTCATTTTCCAAATAACAGCATCAAATTAAAATAAACCAGATTTCACTTTTCAAATTTTGTTATGGCTGAGAAGCTAAAGCTTCTTATGCCTCATATCAACATCCTTTCATTCCCCAACATCATCTCCTTCTTCCCCTCTTTCTCTCACTCCCACTATGCACCAAGTAAATCCTCACATTCTGCAGGAAGCTGGAAAAATGAGGAAAACAAAAGGCTTTCTTTTTTTTCCCTCTTGAGAAATAATAGAGAAAACCATCACAAAGCACAACTATACTAATTTGCAGCATGAGATTTCATTTATTATTCAGATGAAAGATTTTGCCCACAACCCTGTTGGACATTAATGAAGGACCATAATATGCTACCTCAAGTATAATATGTTGCTTTCACTTTTCAAAAACCAGGTTAAAACATGGCACCGTAGTCCAAAAATGCAGCTCAAAGCCTATACTGATCCCATCATCATACAGCAGATGATAGATTATAGAATCGTTTAAACAAGAAAGATACACAAAACTTTATCCCTTTTTTATAACAAGGACAATAAATCAAACAAAACCAAACCTAAAAAAATTCAGCAACCCTAGTGAAATGAAGAGAAGCAATCCAGAAGCATCCACCATCAGAAGATACATAAAATGGTCTACATAAAATCTCAAAGTTCCCAGCATTAGTATCCACATATTCCAATAGATTTTCACAATGACCCCGTCCCTCCACAACAATGGCCGTATTTCCTATGTACAATAGGAGAGATCTGCATTCATCATGCCAGGATTATAAACATCCTTATAACAGCAGCTAACCTGTTTCCTAGATAACCATCCTAAAGTCTCTACAGAAAGCTCATTGAGGTCCAAGTAAATGACCCTGATCTATCTTCCAGGAATGAAAATATAATCCAAAAACAACCCTTTTATCTCTAGGCAGTTGAGATATTAGTCTTATCTTTGACAGGAAGAAATGCCAGGGATGCTAGCCCTATCAAGGTTTTATGGGGTTGGTCTCTTCATGCACGTTCGTGCATATCCTGAGAGTAAAAAAAGGGCTGCCTTTGTTGTCCATTTAAAGAGAACTGAACTCAAAGTGGTATCATTCAAACTAATTGTATTTAATATCTAGACTTATGGTTAACCATTCTTGGATACACATTTCATAATGAGAAATCATTTACAGCAAGGGATTAGTATCCATAATTTAGCTTAAAATTGTGAAGTAAATACTTCAACATGACGAAGTGTCTTAGTAACATAAGCATAGACCCATATACAAGCAACCTTATGATCAAACAGCAGCAAAACCGTACATGTTCAACTTTCAAAGCATGGTTCTCATCTAAACTCCTTTCCCACCCCCACCCCCACCCCCACCCTCCCCCCCCCAAAAAATAAAATATAGAGCAACCACATGATGGCGATTTTCAACAGTGACAAATCAAGATGAATCAAACTACTTCGCTTAATCATACATGCACCAATTTCCAATTCAATTGAACACAATTTAGCATAAAAGTTCAAATTCTTGGAGAAGAACACGAAGTGAAGAAAACCCTAGTTCAGTAACAAGAATCAACTACTATCAATCAGTCTGATATAGAACAAATAAATAAAGAAATAAAGATTGTGTGAAAGAGAGAGAGAGAGAGAGAACTTGAATTGGTTGGAGAGCTGCCACATGTAAGGGTTGAACCAGGTGAGAACAGAGAAGGCGGCGGAACCAATCCATATGTTAACAAACCGATCTGGGTCTGCGTGCGGCACTCCTGGGTCTCCCCTATACGCGTTCCCGAAGTACTTCTCCATATCTCTCTCTCTCTTGCAATTTCCGCCCTGCGACTACCCCGTTGTGACCTTTTTATTTGCCCGTCTTATCCCGTAAAAGTAGGACTGCGGCCATGATTTCTCCGGTCCAGAACGAAATAGAAACGCTTCATATTTTTAAAACGACGTCGTTAAAGTCCGAGGGACTACCACCTGCAAATTGAATTCGATGGGCTTCGCATTCGTCCCCCCCCCCCCCCCCACAAAACCAAAAAAAAAGCGATTCGAAAAGTGCCTTTGGCTTGTTTCAAAAGAAACGACGCCGTTTAGTTGGAATGATCTTTGGAATTCAAGTTGATGTACAGATATTGCCGTCGTTACAAATACAAATAACTCCACTTACCTAGAATTATACTTAAACATTAGTTTTTACGATATAAATTTGACTAATTAATCACAACAGTAATAATGTTATTAAAATATCACACTACTAAAATAAACCAATCTCTCAAATCATTTTTTTAAATAAATGTTGATATAATACTTAATTTTTTAAATTAATTCAGTTTAAACAGTTATAGTATCCAAATTAAAAATTGGTATGATTTTTCATTTTAAAAACTCTAACTAAAGATCATGATTAAGAAAGTTAGTGTTCTATTGCTGATCTGTAAGGTGATATAATCTATGATGGATCCAGGACTCAAAGATAATGGGAACAAAATATTTTCACGATCCAAGACCTAGAGGGGGTAATTTTGTTTTAGTGTGGGGGTAATTTTTTTTTAGAGTGGGGATAATTTTTATTTAATATATAAAATTTAATAATTTTTTTTTTTATTATTTTAGTGAGGGCAATTGCCCACCCACTTCTCCACCTATCTCCGCCACCGGATATAATACCTGACTTGACGCAAAAGGATCAATCTCCTTCATGGAAATGTCACTCTTTGTCTAGTGCTTGAGAGATGAGAACAAATGATACATTTTGTCTCTCCAATTTATTGGAAGAAAAAAATTTCGGATATATACTCTTATCTATCAATATAATCCATGTTCGGACTACATTTGGTCTATAGTCTATCCTGACTATACATGTATAATTTTCTATTTTTTTCTGATCAAGTACTTCAAACTATTGATTACCATGTTTCGAAGAACATTTGATCAGAAAATTTGCAACAACTGCTATACGAGAGACTTCTTTGGATTGTTGTTTGATCTGGACAGCTACACGAGAGAATTCTTTGGAGTTCACAAGGTTGACATGGTATGATAAGAACTCCTTGCTGAGAAAATCCATATTCTTCTTCCGCTTTTTCTAGTAACTCGAGAAATGGAGGATGTGTGAGATACTGCAAAGCAACCAGGAACTTTCTCAGCTCCCCGTTACTCTTTGTAAGCACCGGAAAGTATCCATCCTTAGTGTTGCACTCTTCTACCTCGTACCTTAGAAGAGCAAGAAAACACTTCTGCAGCTGTCTTAGCATATTCTTAACTCTATGAAATCCTAAGTTTTGTAAACCTTTTTGCACAATATTGAGAAGCTTTGATTTTTGTCTGAGCGTTAGAAGTTTTGTTAATATATAGATCAAGAGGCATGCGGTGTCCTCTTCCTTACTGTCTACTCGAGAGTTAAATAACTTGATGAGTCCCCCTTCGGCTTTCAAGGTCCCCTCTAGTTCCCTCTGTGGAAGGCAAGAAGCTTACATAAAAATTTCTGCTATGTCCTCATCCTGTGTGCCTCTGCATGTCTTTGTCCATTATTAGATCTTTCACCTGCACCTAATTAAGCATGAAATGGAATGGCACCAACATAGGAGTTCACCAAGACCGCACAAAAAGCACATAAATCGAGTCACTTCATATCTTACCGCTATTGGTGGGATAATGAGATTTATAGTTCTACTATGATAATAAAGGAGCGATTCTCACCATAGGTTATCTTTCTGACTCATCCATTTTCATTATTTGTTTCGGTGTCAGTATCGGCTCATTGGTGGCAGAAGAAGCGTCAGGCTCTCGGCCACTGACAATGACATATTTCCTTTCACTTGTTGAAAAGCCTAATCAACACAAATTCACCACAATGAAATGTGGATGAATTTTAGTTTAACAAATCCACTCTTGTCCTCTTATTGCTGTATCCTTCAAAGCATAGCCACAGATGGTCTCACATTTGGTTTGTGGGGGAAACTGATCTGGTCCCAAATGTAGGATGATTACTGCCGTCCACGAGCATACAACTACACAAATAGGATTTAAGTGCATGAATGTGGAATTTCGTTTTCCTCAAGAGTGCATGTATTTGTGATAAGGCTTTCTTATTCTGTAATGCAGTCACTTTCATCACATAGAAGCCTTAACTGGTGGCCCATGCTCTATATGTCAAATCTTTTGAGGCATTTTCCCCATAAAAATCAGAGGGGTAAACCCAATAATCTTTTTCTACTCTTGTCTGAACAAATGCAATTCTCATCTTGCCACAAGACAATCAACAAAAATATGATCAACTTGACAACACCACGATTTTCGAGTTCAAACTATGCCGCAAAATACAATAAATCAGTTTCTTGTAGCAGTACAGCTAACTATTATCACTTCAACGTCTCAGAATACGAATAAGTCAGATTTGATCTGCCAGACACTACTATATATCTCTAGGTTGAAAAGGTTGCAGGGAAATTATCACAAAGGGAGTTCCCAATAAACAAACACTTATCAAAAATCAGACGAATAAGAATGAAAACAAAAACTATCAATGCTTCAGCTTCAGATCTGTTTCTGATGGGATTGCTTTCCCACGATGGTTGAAGATCATGAAGTCAAGATTGGCTGTCAAAGAAACAATCCTGTGCACAAGAATCCAGAAATTACAGTGTTAACAATCTGAGATTTCAACATACAGCAAAGAACATCCCCCCCCCCCCAAAAAAAAAAGAAAGAAAACACATACACACATAATCACTTAAAAATTAATTTTTATATACTCAGATAACCAAGGCCACAACCAATTATGAAACAAAGTGAACATGCTGGCTATTCCATCTTTTGACTTCTCATTTCTTTAGGGTGAAGTGAAGAAAAAATATAACAGGCTGTGTACAAATGGAAAGGACTGAGATGAGGTGATGCAGCCCATCTTGTCAACTTTTGCCAGATTTTTCTCTACACAAGACAATTTCTTATACACAGCCTGCAGGTAAGATTTCCGATTAATATTAGAGTTCTCCTGTCTAGTGTGTACAGCTTCTTTGTACTATCAGTGAAAGTGACTGCAGTTAGTAATTTGGCTCCTAACTTGTCCCGCAAAGGCCCATAATGGCAGTTAAATAACACTAACAGTTGGCCAGGGACAGTGTTGAGCAGTAACAACCATATGGCCATTTTACCCGTCACTGGATCATTATGGTTCTTCCTAAAGAGACATGACATGCATCACATAGCCAAAATTTTCTCCCCCTATTGTCACTGAGAAGGGAAAAAAATGTCTTCAGCAATTGCAATTACCAACTCATTGGTAACATCCAATAATATTACATTCTAAACAACAACCTTAATCGATTCACTGACAGAGATTCTAATTGATGCTTATATGTCTAGGTCAAAATGAATTTATAAATTGAGCTGACTATCCTAATTATCAAATCCCACACGGGTCATTGATGATTTATACTTGTAAGGCATTTTTAAGAGGTAGTTAGCATAGAATTTTTTTGCTTTATCTGATATTTCTCATAGTAAAAATGCACAGAAGACATACCACATTTCTTTTAACACAAATTATTTTAATAGCAAAGAAAGCACCAAGATTGTGCAAAGAGAGACAACATTATATTAAAAATTCTTTAAGAGAAGTTTAAATGGTGCATATGTGATGTGAAATATGGTGCCCATAAAGCACAGGTATGGGACATAGGATGCCGATTCAACACGGACAAAATCATTTCTAGAAATGTGAATGCAATATGATTTGGTGCAATATTATGTCTTAAGAGTATCCATTTCAGAAACACATAATATTAGTATATGGTGTTTTACTATATATTGAACAACATAACTCGTTAATTACATCTTTAAGATGAGATGTAAACTTTGAAATTATATCAAGGATACCAAATTACACTAACTCTTGTGGTTTTTATACGATGCTCTCTCTCTCTTTCTCGCTAGATCGTTGACTGATCTCGGCACCACCAAGCGCGTCCACCGTCACCGCCACCGATCATAGCAGGAAATCGACAGGTAAAGTAACTTCTCAGGTATGCGCTCGTTTGCCCTATCTATCTTTCTCTCTCCCTCACTTCAAGTACCTAACCACATCCACTTTCACAGATCTACTCCTCTGCACCGTATCACCTCTCCATCATTCTACATCTCTCTTACCCTTCCACAGATCTACAGCGCCGAGACATTTTCCTCTCTTCAGCCACCTCAGATTTACATCGCTCCACCTTCCCATAGATTTACATCATTTGGACATTTTTCACCCCTCCACCCACCTCAGATCTACTCATCTGCCCGTTTCTTTGTGCCCAGCGAAAACTTCATATCTCTTCCCCTCATTGAGCTACATCCCTCAGATTGCTCTACCCATCCATTTTCCATTTTCCTTAGATCTCTTCCTCCCACTAGTCCTTCCTACCTTAGATCCTGCCGCGAGAGCCTCCTAAGGTTCTGTCTCTCTCTCTCACATCAGTAGATCCAGCGTCAGACGCCCCCAGCTGCGCATCCCCGGGCAGACGCAGCATAACTCCACCTCCCATCTCATGCTTTCTTCTCTAGGGTTCTTTCGCAGCAAGTCCTTGTCACATCTAGCGACTTACTCTCCGTATCCGACAGTGCCGATGGATTTCCCTTTCGCCACCGGAAACTCTCCCTACCCCAGACCTTCGTCTCTCTCTTCCTCTCTTTCCCTACTCCTCCACCGCCTAGCCTCCTGCATCTGCCCCTTCTCTGGCTTCCTTAACTCGCTGCCTTTCTCCCTTCGTCTTCCCTTTCGCAGCACCAAAAACAAACATGTCTCACCATCACTCACCACAGAAAGTGCACACCTATTTACAACTCTCTGTAATTTATTTATTTATTCACTTATTCACTTGCTCATTTATTCATACAGTATTGTCTACCTTCTTCTTTTTTTTTTTTATAAATATTAACATTGTTAGTTATTTATTATAAAACTTATTACTTTATTATTACTATAGATATATATATAGATATAGTTTTTTTTATCGTTTTATATTATTATTCGAAGAACTCCGCCACGACCGGTCCCAAATCCGGATAAAGGAGTAGGGTTGTGATAAATTGACAGCCAACATAAAAATCTTTTGTCAAATTACGAATGGGGGACAAATATAGGAAAACGTATGGGGCGTTTTCTCAGCGACGCACTACATCGGATTCTGGGTGTAGTAACAAGTTACCAAGGAATGTTAGGATGCGGACAAATAAAATAGTCCATAAAGATATGATACACTTAGTCACTTGGAACATAGGATCTCTAACCAAAAAGTTAGAAGAAATAGATGAAATAATGAATAGAAGAAAAACTAAGATCACGTGTCTTCAAGAAACAAAATGGGTAGGAGAGAATGCTAGAGTAATAGAGTCTTATGATCATAAGATTTGGTATACAGGTAAAGATAGAACTAAAAATGGGGTAAAAATAATTATACATAGAGACCTATTAGGAGATGTAGTAGAGATAAGAAGGAAGGGAGATAGAATTAAGCTTGTCAAGTTAGTAAATGGAGAAAACGTAATTAATATAGTTAGCATGTATGCGCCCCAAATAGGTGTAGATGCAATTAGTAAGAAACAATTTTGGAATGTTTAGATGAATTTGTACAAACCATAACAAATAGCGAAAAGTTATTTATTGAATGAAATCTAAATGGACATGTAGGAGAGAAAAACGAAGGATTTGAAACCGTATATGGAAACTTTGGTTTCGACGGTAGGAATAAGGCGGGAGTACAATTCTAGAGTTTGCAGTAGCGTTTGATTTGACACCGGTAAACACGTTCTTGAAAAAAAATAGTCCCATATAATTACCTATAAAAGTTGGTCAATTGCTAACCAGATAGATTTTTTTCTCACTAGAAGAGGTGTAGAACAATCTATAAGGATTGTAAGTTCATACCCAGGGAAAGTGTAACGACTCAACACAGACTCTTAGTTTTAGACGTATGAGTGCCTAAATGACAAAAGCAATGTCAACCATATATGGAGCCAAAAATTAAGTGATAGAATCTAAAGGGAGAAAATGTGACGATTTTTAGGGATAAAGTAATTGAGGTAACAAATTAGTCTGTCAATAATAACTCAGAAACAATGTGGAATGATATCTAATAATATTAAAAGTATAGATAAAGAGATTCTTGGAGTATCCAACGGCGGGGCTCCAAAAGGCAAAGAGTCATGGTGTTGGAGCGAAGAAATAGAAACTGCGATCTGAATCAAAAGAAAGTGCTATAGGAATCTTAAAAGTGATAGTAGTAGCGAGACTTATGAAAAATACAAAAAGGCAAAAAAGGCATAAAAAAATAATCCATGAATCAAATAGTAAAGTGTATAACGAATTATACAAGAGACTACAGACTCGAGATGGGAAGAGAGAGATATATAGAATTGCCAAATTAAGGGAGAGGAAGGGACAAGATCTAAATGAGATTAGGTGTATTAAGAGGAAACAAATAGTACACTTGTAAGAAACGAGAATATAAGAAAGAGGTGGAGAAAATATTTTAATAACCTATTTAATGTTAAGAGTACAGTAAATATAAAAAATTTAAAGATATCTATAAAAGAGATTAATAGAGATTTTAAATGTAAAATTCGTCCCATGAAGTAAAGGAGGCCATAAAGAGAATGGGAAATAACAAAGCCATAGGACCTATAACATCCCTATCGAGGTGTGAAAATATT